>PVJH01003347.1:0-124871 GCA_004026705.1 Nesogale talazaci
TGCTTTCAATGACGATTTTACCTACTCTTTACATTAATGTCCAGTTTCAACCATTGGCTCACCATTAGAAAATTAGTAGAGAAAGACTCATAGTATCTAGGAAGGAGGCACAGCAGAAATGCAACCCAAGCAAAGGTGTTCAACTCTCATCTACTCTTAGAAATACCATTAAGAGGTTTTCCAATCAGGCACCATAAAAGCTAGGTTTACATAGTGAGAAGGAACATCACATCTAATTAGTCCAGAGGCTCAGTTTGGTTCACTTTTTTGTAACATTGCATATTCTGAAAGGTTCTTCAACTCATAAGAGTGGCTGGTTCAACATTAAGGAAGTGGATGGTGGAGTCTGCATCAGACAAGAAAGTCAGGGTGGGGCAGCAACCACTGGATTATGAGCAGTTGAGCCATAGCTGAGGACAGTAGCTTGGAAACATAGTGGATCAATTGTGAAGGATGAGCAAGAGGCAGGGTGAAGCAAATCTCCTGGAAACCTCAAGCTTTAGTGATGCACACACAGCAAGGCACCATGACTGAGGGATTGACTTGACCCACAAGGAGGGCAGCACAAGGTTGAGGCAAGGGACTAGCTCAAGCAACAGAGCATTGGTCTGATCACCAAAGAAAAAGAGGGAAGGGCCTTGGAATGTCATTTATCTCATTGCCCTTCAATCAATCTGCAACTTGATTAAGATCTGTCCATGTGTTCCTATGGAAACCTAGTTGGTACCATAAATCTAACAGGCACTGAAGAGCTTTAGATACACCAAAGAGAGTCAATTCTAAATGGTCATTTTTGGAAGAGAAGCCATACATAGGTCTTTAGTTGACTAACAACTAACCCTGTTTCTCATACTCTCCAGAAAACAAATCATTTTCTATATCTAGAAGATGGTATTTACCAGAGGTAATTCATGCAAAAGTCTAGATTTCACTCCCAAAATATTTCCCTCTGTCTTGCTTTAGGGGCAGAATTATCTAGAATCTAAACTTGGCATGTCCTTCATTCTTTTTTTTCTACATTTCCTTGAACTTTCTGGGCCTGTGACCCTGCCCCATGCCTCATCTCCACAATTCTGCCTTCCTCAGACTTCCATTCAAATGATCTTTTCTGAACTAAAAATACAGCAACAACAAAAAAACTATTCACTGTCATCAAGTCAATTTCAGTTCGTGATGGTCTGTAAGATGCATAGAATTTCCCCTGTGGGTTTTCTGAGACTGTAACTCTTTGAGAGAGTAGAAAGCCACATCTTCCTCCTGAGGAACAGCTGGTGGATTCAAACTGGTGACCTTGCTGCTAGCAGTGCATTACACCACTGCACTGCCAGAAATCTAAGAGACAGAAAGTAATTCAAGTCAATTCTGTTTTTAAAAGTCTAATGAATGACACTTCCCAAACTACTTCCATGTTATTTAACAATCCCAATCTAAACCAATTGTCATTAAGTTAATTCTTATTCATGGTGACCTCATCTTGGTCAGAGTAGAATTGGGCCCCCTTGGGTTTTTGATGATGGATTTAGGGGTCGGGAAGGGGATGGTAGATTTCCAGAGAGATTTTCAGACACTGGCAGGTGGACTCAAACTTCCAACCGCAAGATGAGTTATTCATTTGTAGCACTTGGTGACTGCAATATGTGGTTAGAGAAGAGTTTGTTTTGCTTTATTTAATTAGGTTATTTTAAACTTGGGGTACATATCAGAGAGGATTGTGTAGAAGAATAATTTTGAAAGCCAGTAGTTTTCAAATATGACTATATCTTGAAATCACCTAGAATCTTAAAAAAAAATACTTATGCCCTGTGTCTACCCCAGATTGTCTAATTTAATTTGTTTGGGCTATGGCCTGGCTTGGAGTCTGAAAGCTTGCCAGGTGATGCTTATGGACAGCAAAGTTTAGCAGATATTGTCCTGTTGAAAACTCACCTGAAAGTGTGCTGAGAGGTCAGACTCTAAGCAGTTTTCTCATTGGGTCTGTGGAATAGCTCAGTTTTATTAATTAACACTTTCACTAATGGACTATTCATTGAGCCCAAGGAATCCTGATGATTCATATACTAGTCTGATTTTGTTTCCCACGGCCTTCTTATTTGAAAGTAAAACAATCTCCCACCGCACCCCACACATCACAAAGGGTTGTTTACTACATAGCACATAATTCATCTGGAAATAGAAAAGGTTTTTCAATAGCTTATTAAGTTATTCTTACAGAGGCATTTAAATGCAAATAATTAATAGGCCAATTACGAATTATTTGCTTTTGTTCATTAAAACAGAACCATGAATTATTACAGCAGGAACTTAAACAAATGTTCCTATTGCACAAATGATCCATCGTCATTAATGAAAAATCAGAATATATACACAAAATATGGCTGCAAGAGATATGTAACTCAAAGTTTTTCTGTATCAGTTTTGTGACAAGTATGACTAATTCAAGGTTAGTGCTAATTTATGAGTTCAGAACCTCTTGGGAAGAATTTACATCTTCTGCTGCATATGTTCTTGGCCCAGCCAAGGTCACAGTCAAAGCTTTGTTTTCATTTGCTCCTGTTTAGGACAGAGTAGCCTTGAAGCTATATTATTTTCATTTCCCACAGCTACTGCTTTTGTTTATGGACTGCTATGAAGGAGGAATAAGAAAGCTTGAATTATTCAACAAGAGGAGGTTCTATTCTGGAAAGTTCAGTGGGGTTCTTTCTCGGGCCCCTGCAATTGTTCTTCTTATACATATCTCTCAGTATTCCCCATCCAAGGACCATGGCCAGGTCCTGGAAATGGATGCTGGACTATGATCTGATGCACAGAGAGGTGCACAGATACAAAACTAAGAAAATGTAGCAAAAGTGAAATGCAGAAGATGAGTCTTCAGTGTAAATTTATCTTGAATTTCCTGGTTTGAACATTTGCATGATAAAACGTTAGCATGGGGGAGACATGGGTATGGGTGTGGGGGAAGGTCTCATCTTCTGCGATGCCCACTTTCATCCCTCATTCTGCACAAAACAGCACTGATCTACAGGCACCTTAGGTCTAGTCTCATCACTTGGACTAATTGGACATAGTGATTATGACAGTTAATATAAATGTACATAAAAGCTAATGAAGAATGAACCAGATCGTTGGCAAAATAATTTATATAATCCATTTACTTGATTCTCATGACGAATCGGTGAGATAGATGCTATTACTACCTTTGTTTATAAAGAGAATCTGAGGCTTTAAGAAGAAAAAAATAGCTTGTTAAATCAACTGGTCATGAGAAGGTTCAGATCATTCCTTAACCTCATAATCATTTCTTTACATGTATTAGAATATGTCATAAGTGCATAATTTGCAGATTTATTCTAAGGTGAGCACAACCCAAAAGCCAGTACCCAGATCAGAAAAAAGAATGCTTCCAGAATCCTCAAATTTCCCATCCAATCACCTTCACCATGCCAAACTCATCTCATTTCCTGACTTAGAGTACCCTTGTTTCAAATAGAATTACAAAATCCCATTGACTTCATTTTTGGTAAGGTACATGATTCTCATCTTGGAAGTGTTCTGATTCAAAAGCGAATGCAATAGACTCCTTCTGTAATGGGAGTGAGTCCTTTGGTGGTTCAGGCGGTTAATATGCTCAGCTGCCAGCTGAAAGGCTGGCGCTTTCATGCACCCCGAGATGAAAGACCTTGTGATCTACTCGAAGAAGGTGCCCTTAAGGTGACAAGCGCTAAAACATCAAAATGAAGCTCTACGATGATTCTGGCAAGCAATGCATCGCTGGACGTTGTGGGGAGTGCAGACTGCACCTGGTGATGTGTGTCCGTCAAAGCAGATGACACCAAAATAACTGTCTGTAGATGTTTTTCGGCAGTGTTCCAGCAGAAATTCATATTGATATACTTAAATGAAAACATCTTTGTAGTTAGTTATAATAACAACCAAAAAAACCAGTCTGTGGTGCACTCAGCTTAAATACACCAATATAACTACAAGGCTAGCACTCTATACTCTATTGCTCTTCAAGTCTTGTAATGGCCTCTGGTTAGAGTTGTCATTAATACACAATTAAAATGGCACTTCAAATCATAATCATGCCTGTTATTTAGTTGCTTCAATTGTTTTTATATTTGCTGATCTTTTTCAAAATCCCCAAAATGTCTTAGCTACAATACTGTCATAATTGGTGATTGTGAACTTCTTAACAATTACTTTTGGTGGAGAAGGAAGTAGTAATTAAGGAGAAAGTAGGTGAAAATGACTAAGACTATGCCTCAGCTATTAGTAATATTATAACCAATGATACTGAGGTTCAGTGAAGCATTATTTTATAAAATAATTGTTATTCGTATCTAAATAATGGAAGAAATATTACATTTACAGCTATGTTCATCACATATTATTCTACAGTCAGAATTGATAGTAACTCTCTGTCTTGTCTGGTGTGGGGAGCAGTTCAAGAGTGGGATGGGGTGAACATATGCAGATACTGCACTGAATACAGCGAACCCCCATGCAGTGCATCCCACTGGCACATTTTTAGAAGTGAGTACATGTGTACCTCCTACTTACAATACAGGGAGTACATTTCTACACATGATTGCCATGTAACTGTCATCCATCAACTGACTCACTTGACCACCAATGCAGTAAATGTCTTTATACATTTGTATGCGCTCGATGTAGAAGGTACTATGGCAAACAGGTATTTGCCTTGCTAATACAGAATTTCCCCCTCAAGTCCCAGGTGCCACAATATAACAATATTGCTCACAACGAGGCAAACATTGCTGGCGTGCAAACAAAATACCTTGGTCTTGCAAGAGCTTATGACCTGACACTGAGCCACTGTGCATAAACATATGCACAGGATATCCATGGCATTTAAATATCATTGAGGGAAATCAAGTGCACAATAAAGAAAAATAGGCATGTCAACAATGCTACTTGGTGCTGGCAGTAATAAAATAATGACCGGGCAAGCAGTGATGTAGAAGCCAGAATCAGCAGTGAGAAATTTAGAGTAATAGGAGTTTGGGGGTGGTGTAAGCAGTTAATTCACTCAGCCACTAGCCTTATTGTTAGAAGTTCTAATGCCCAGAGGTGCCTAAGAGAAGGCTGGTGTTTTACTTCTCAACTTGAACTCCTAAAGGACTCACACACCATACAGAAGCCATTTATTGCATTCTGTTTGGAACCAGAAAGCTTCTGGGATAAACCTAGCTTGCCTTTCCAAAAATAGCACTAGGCTCTGGGAGCTTGGCCACAATACAATGAAGTCAATTGCATTTTGAAAATTCTAACTGAGACTTGGGAATTCCAAATCATGAGATGGGATGAACTTGAGGAAGTGGTCGTGACTGGAAGGGTCAAGGAAACTTTGAGACATCTGAAAGTGTCCTTTTTGCCCCTGATCTGTTTTTTTTGTTTTATTTTTTTTGGCCACCAAAAACCATATGGAACAATTGTACTCTGATACATATAGGGTCACCAGGAATTGAAATTAGCTTGATAGTAATTCCTTTCACTTTATGTTTTTAATTGGAATATGAGAGGTACAGGGAACTTCGGGAATAGTATTTGTCCTGGGTAAATTAAAACTTGCAAGTAATTTTATATTGTAACCTGAAGATCTTCATGGACCATCACTATCCCAATTTATAGAAAAGAGTTCTGGTGTAATGCACATTTATAGCCAGGAACAGGTTCGTTTTCAAAGCCTGTCTTTTCCTCCTGATTTAATTCACTGCTTCTATGACACATTTCTAACCGAAATCTGTCTTGTCTGGAGAGAAAAATTGAACCCACTCCCTGCTATTTACAGTCATGATAAACAGCTTCATATTAGGGTTTTTTTTTCTTGGTGGAATTATAGAATTTATATGTTTGCATTTTAATAGGGGAAATCTCTCATATAAGGAGAGGCTAGCTTTCTAGTTTTAAGAGCACACTGAGATTCAGCTTTCACTGGATCAGCAGAAGTTCCAGTAGGAATCTATGCCTTCATTTAAAGCTAACTCAAGTGCAATGCCAGCCCCAGACCTCTGTTTTGTCTTCTGTCCCTGGAGGCGAGTGCTCACTGCAGCTGCACATTTGTAGTGATTCATTACGTCCCAAAGGCATCTCCATAGAGATGCCTGTTAAATTCTAGCTGTCTTCATTCACCGTTTCTTGCCAAATTACACTCCGTAAAATCAGAAGTGTGCATCTTTCCCAGTTCCTGGTTTGACTTCTACTTAAGTTGATGATCAAAACTATTGTCTGGAATAGGCAGGTTCCCCAGTCCTGCAGCCTTTTGGCAGAATTGCTGCCAAAGCAACTAGCCAAGTGTGCAAGAGAGAGTAAAAAGCATACACATAGTGGCTTCCAGATCATGTGAACCTCTAGGTATTTGTAGCAGGCCCATGAGCTGATTGAAACAGTATTGGTCCCTTGAGAGATTCTGGCAAGCACCAATTTATGATTTTGTTTCCCCCAAAATGTCCATATTATCCTTCCTCCACTGTTTAACTTACCAATCCTGTTCTTTGCTGTTCAACTTCATGCATGTGCTTTAGTTGAGTGTGCACCATGCTCAACCTCTGTGGTAGAAGCATAACTGAAAGTTAGGGAGGAGCGAAGGCCTTGACAAAGGTTGCCTGATGAGTGGGGAAAATATAAGTTCTATCCCATGGTAATATCTACTCTTAGTCATTTTTTTCCTAAAAATGAATAACCAATAGAACAGTGGGTTTCAGAAATAATTGGGGATACTTGCTGCTGGCTTTTCATTTGTTATTTTTTTTATTCTAACAAACAAAAGAGATTCATTGAAAAACCATCTTAACATAGTCTGTGAGGAGCAGCATTGCACATACAATTGTGAACTAAGTATCCATCATGTCAACCCTTTACAGGGTTTATACTAAAAGTGAGCATGGTTGAGGAGGGCAGTATACATATTTTTTTTGCAGTATACATATTTACAAACTTATTTTGTTTATAGTTGAATTGCAACTATTCACACTATCCTATGGAAACAAACTAACAGATTACTGACAAAAGTAATAAGAGGAATTAAAACTTGCAAAAGAGAATGTGGCTGTATTCAGAAGAGAATTTGGAACTAGGAAGATCATTGCTGATATCACATGTACCTTGACTGGAAGCAGAGAATAGCAGAAAGTTGTTTACTTGTCTCTTATTGGTTATTCAAAAGAATTGGACTGCATAGAGCTTGACAAACTCTTACAAAGAATGGGAATTCTAGAACACTTATACTCCTGTTAAACCTGTACATAGATGAAGTGGCAAGAACAATAAGGAAAATGCATTATTTAAAATAAGGAAAGGTATGTGACATATAATGAAAGACTGCATATCCTTTTACCATTCTTATTCAATATTTATGCTAAACAATAATCCAAGAAGCTGGATTATATGAAAATGAAAGCAATATCATGATTGAAGAGAGATTTGTGAACAATCTTTGATTTGTAGATGACACCATCTTGCTGACTGAAATCAAAGACTTTCAAGACATGGTGAGGAAAATCACTAAAGATGAGTCTTCAATATAGATTATATCTCAATGCAAATAAAACAAAAATCCTCCCATATGAGCCAATTGAAAACATCAAGATGAGCTAGCAAAGATAGATGTAAGGAATGTCATTGTACTAGGATCCATAATGAACATCCATAGCAGCAATAGGCAAAAAAACCAAATGACGTAGTACATGGGCAAATACACGGCACAAGACATCTTTAGAGTGTTAAAAGCAAAACATGTTACTTTAAGGACTAAGAATCATGGTGACCTGATTCAATGGCCTCATCCAATCAAGTCAGAACAAACTCAATGTCACCAGACAGCCACCACACAAAGAGAAGGTAGAGTAAGAGCCACATGTTAGAGATAATACCTTAAAAACTGAGACATGAAAGGAAAAAGGAATATGTCATAGGAAATTGAGTATAGCTTTGCCAAGAAAAATGGGAATTTTATATAATTCAGCCTAATATTACATAATATTCTCATAACATAGACTTCACCATTTTAAAGTACATATTCAAGTGGATTTTAGTATATTTACAATATTTAGTGTATTTAGTATATTGTGTTTCAGTAACTAGGGTGATAATTTTATGTCAACTTGAAAATGCAGGAGAGACAAAGAAGTGATATTCCAGTTGTCATTCAGGTCACAGGCTGACAATGCCTCCCTGGGCATGTGGCCTGCTTATAAGAACCAGGAAGCCTCCCCCCCCCCCCTTGTTTTGCTCCTTGGATTTCCTGCTTCATAGTACTCTGCTTGCCTCCATGGGTGGCCTCTTGTGAACGGCAAAACTCTGAGAATCTGCCATGTCTCCACCAACCTCGGTTCCCTGAGACTCGGCACTCCATTGCCTA
This sequence comes from Nesogale talazaci, assembly GCA_004026705.1. Taxonomy (NCBI): domain Eukaryota; kingdom Metazoa; phylum Chordata; class Mammalia; order Afrosoricida; family Tenrecidae; genus Nesogale; species Nesogale talazaci. Next base: position 8,381 of record PVJH01003347.1, read on the forward strand.
TGATCTTCCTGCATTCCACATCTCCTTTGGACATCATCAACTTGCACCTACACCAGTCTGAGGAGGGTTCTGGCTTGTTTCAGACTTGTGGTCACTAGTTGAACTGAGCTGAGACACCTTCTTTTGACATAAAATTTCTTTATAGAAAGCTCATTCCTATATGAGTATCACTGATTTTGTTCCTTTAGACAACCCAGTTTAACATAGTCACCATTATTTAATTCCAAAACATTTCTTCAAAAAGAAACTCATCGGTGCTCAGTTCCCAGCCTCTGGTAGATAACTAATGTACTTTCTACCTTCACGTTGCATTGTTGTTAGCTGACTTAGAGCTGGGCACTGACTCACGGTGAACACATAGAGATTAGAATAAAATCAGGCCGGTCGTATGACTACTGGCATCCATGAAGTTTTCATAAGGCAATTTTCAGAAGCTAATTAGTTTGGAAACTGTTGAATCTTTTCAGTTTCATGGCAACATTCAATTTACCACTGGCTTGGAAATTTACCCAGGGAGGCCCCCTGTGTAGAAGGTAAGAATTCCACTAATGAAGCACCAGTGTCCTCCCTCTTTTCAAGGATTCACTAATCTGGATATTTCATTTCAATGGAATCATCGATAAGTTTTTGCTTTGCTCTGTCTACTTTCTTTTAACACAGTTTATTTTTCAAATTTTATCCATGGCATTTAGCAGTAGTTCAAATATTTCTATTGTTCAATAATATCCCATTGTATGCATATACATTTTGTTTATTCATTTATCAGTTGATGAACAGCTGTATTATTCTCACTTTGGGCCATTTAGAATTCTGTGTCTATGGAAATCCATGAAAAAAATCTTTTGTTGGTGTGCATGCATTCTCCAATTTCTCCATATCCTAGCCAACACTCAGTTCGGTCCTTTTAAATTTATATTTTCATTGTATATATTTTTTCTCTTTTAGAAAAAGAATGGGGATACAACAAAAAGTTGATCTTGCAAAGTGATTAGAGGGACCAAGCACAATGATGTACATCAAATACTTTATGAATTGTTAGCTGTCTTTGTTATTTTTAATGAAAGCAGACAGGGAAAATGACTGCATAGAGTATCTCTTTAGTGGGTTAGAGATGCACACACCATGTTTTAATGACTAATTAAGACAACATATCTTTCAAATTTTATTTGCTATTATACAAATGTTATTTGTTATTATAAATGCCATTTATAATTCTAATAAACCCTTAAAGCTGTAGCAAAGATTCCTAGTGAATTTTTATATATAATCATAATTTCTCTCTCTGACATCTGTTGGCCTTTCCTATGGTGCCAGCAGATGTTAATGGATTGAATTGTGTCACCACAAAAAAATGGTTGGCATCCTAATCATTGTACTTGTAGTGGCAACCCCCCTTTTCACTAAGGTTTTCTTTGTTATGTTAATGAGGCACACAGGAGGAGAGCATGTGATCACATACATATAATAACTTCTGAGTTATATAAAAAAAGCAGATTAGAGACAGGATCAGGCACCCACTGGGAAGGATAGATTTCTTGTTATCTCCAAGGAAGCTGAAAGGGGAGTTTTCTCTCAGAGCTGTCAGAGAGAGACATTCCTCAGAGTGGGCAGCCTGATTTCAGCATTCCAGCTTTATAAGTTGTCAAAAAATAATTTCTGGCTCATTAAAACACCTCCATTTGAGCCTTTATGATTCAAGGGCCAGGCACCAACCAAAAGGTCGAAGTTGTAAACCATCAATACCTCCTCACAAAGACCCGGGGAGGTTCCCACAAAGATTCCACCAAGTGGGGCAGATGTATTTGGCAGGATCTTCTTGAAATGGCATTTACTCTATGGTGCACAGCAACAACCTGAGGAAATACAATGTCTGCTAACAACCACTCATTTGCATTTATTCACTACATGTAGAAATAAGACAACAAGCGAGAAACTAATTTGTTAGAATGCAGGGTGAACTTCAGCAAGATGTCTAGGAAAACTCCTGTTGTTAGTTGTCACACACATTTGCTTGTGCAGGAAGTTGACTAAAATCCTGCTGGAGGATGATAAGAATGTGAGAATGATGCTATCTTGGTGACGAGCCATGCAATTTACCTGGCTCTTATAAACCATGATTCTATTCTGTTCTGGGCATAGACAGGGTCTATGTCTTCAGGGTATTTAGTATCCCAGATTTTAGAGCTTCATGAAAAGGGGGAAAAAGTACTTTTTGGCAAAGGAGCAGTTAATTTCCATGTAGAGACTGTTGTACAGGCCCTTTTGAAACACAAATGCACAGTGCAGTCATTTTTTTTTTCTTTTACTAGCTGCACTCAAGCATAAAATCACATCCTGTCTGCTCAGGGCCTATTTTAATAACCTGCTTAGTAACCCAGGCTCCTATAGCATTTAATCACATGATTTCTTTTTTCAAAAACAAAAACTAAAAAAAATCCACTACAAGAAATGCTCTTGCAAGAGCCAAGATGTCTTCTCAACCATTGGAAGATTATTAGGCTATAGCTAAGTCCCCATTCTTTTCTTCATCTTTTTTTTTCTTTTTTCTTTTTAAAATGGCAGACAGGATTTATTTCGATTCCTCCTAAGGAACCAATAGCTCACAATGTATGAATGTTTAGATTGTGGTGAGAGTTGTACGAGTCCTCAATAAAGCAATTTTTTAAAAAAGAGCCCTACCACTCATGAGTCTGTAACAATCCCATTTTCTGTGCCACAAGCCCATGTCTATGACCAATCAACAAAACTCAGTCAGCACTCAAGAAGACCCTCTTGCGTGCTTCTTTTATTCTTTTTTTTGAGGTTGCACAGTATATTGCCATTTCAGCTTTGCACCTGAAAACTAATGGTCATTCAGTCATGCTTCCTAATGGAAATAGAATTTGACCAATACTTAAAAAATTGCCTACAGACATATTTATAGGCTTTTACCAACTGGGAGAGGTAATTTTTGAAAATTATTCTTTTCCAGCCTTGTAGCAGGAGGAATTTGCTGATATAGTTCTGATAGGCTAGTACAGAAACTCAAACTTACAGCGAGCAGTAAAAAAGTGGGTCACAGAAAACACCTACATAACTCCACGTGCATCAAGAAGATAGGGAGAAATCCTTAGTTCATACATGGAACCAAAAGACATTAGTGGATAAGCTTAAATCTCTCAATGTCTTAAGCTTAAATCTATCATGTGTTGTTGGGCACATCACTTGCAAATACTATTTCATCTTTCCAGGAATAGCTTCTGACCCAAACCAAAACTTAAAGTGAAATTCAATTTTCTGCCATGTTGAATTCAAATTGGGGACTAGTAAAGTGACCAGACGTCCCACTTTTTAGCAATCTAACAATGTCCCGTGGCATTTTAAAATAAAATAAATATATTACAATGCTATTTTTGCGTTCTATGAACATTTTTGCTGCTCCATATAGACCAAATATTTAATCAAGAACTCCCCTCTCCTCCCAGTCAATGGTCACTTTAGACTATAGGGAAAAGTAGTCCTTAAACTTTGGGGAGGGTCTTGCCACCAGCCTGTAGCGGGAGTTTGGAGTTTGCTAGAAGGCTAATGTTAAAGTTAAGAAGAGTATCTACACTATAATAAACTAAGAATGAAGGTCTGGTGATCTACTTCCAAAAATGAGTCACTGAAAATTCTGAGAGCCACACCTGCTTGAACTACAGCCAATCAAAGGGATAGCAGAGGGCCAGGCCACATATCTTTCTGTTGTGTTTGCAGTAAGCTTGAGTCAGGGCAACAAATAACATCAGCCCTTGATATTGACCTGCTAGGGTCAGTGGTACAAGCCCACCAGCTGCTATTAAGGAGAAAGATGAGACTACCTTTACCTAAAAACAGAAACTCTAGAGAATAATTCTATACTGCCTATTTGGCAGTTGGTACAAAGTTTGGTTTAGCATTTGATGGATGATGCCGCCAGTTCACTCTCACTCTCAACTAAGGATCAAAGTTTGGAAGTTTGAGTTCAGTCTGTGATACCTGGGAAAGAAGGTCTGCCAATCTATTTTTGTAAAATCAATCACCAAAAGCTCTGTGAAGCCCAGATCTACCGGGACACCCATGAGGCCGCTATGAATTCCAGTCAACTGGAGTGCAACTTCTTTTTTTCCTTTTTACTCCTGTAAGTACTTTGCGACCACCTGCTGATGGACTTCTTGTTCCGTGAGATTGTGTGTCAAGTAAATCTCCATCATGGATTTGCCACTTGAAGCCTGTCTGGTCCTCACATATTGTGCTGTCTCATTGGCTCTCAACTAGCCTGGGAGGAGGAAGTCTGCATCATCTACACACCTTGCCTTTGTTCCATTTATCCAGGAGTTATACTAAACCTGCAAGAAATGCAACTTAATCCATATTTTAATGACACTTCTGAATGGAAATGGGACATAGATCTTCACATGTGACCTTGTAAAAAATTAATGTTGTTCCTCAGTTTTCTCATCTTTGAAATGATAAATGGTAAATCAGAGCAGTTAAAAGCCAGAAATTGTCCATATGTGGGTTCAAATTCTTGTTCCAAGATATTATAGTATCACAAGTTTCTTAACTTCTCTGTGCCTCTTTTCCCTTATCTTTAGAATGGGACAATGATAATAATGATACTATCTCTAAGTATATATGAGATTAAATATAGTAGTATATTTGAAGCATTTGCATCTTATCTGCTACACATTTAATATGAAGTTAAATCACTGGTTGGAATTACAGTTTGTATTTGTTAAAAATGTGCAGGCAAAATTTGGCACATAATAAAAAAATGCAGTAAATGATATAAGGGACATTAAAGATACAAGTTTGGCCTGTGACAGTGAGATGACCCAGTGCTTATTATCTTTTGGAATTAGGGAAAGTTGGCAGTTCCACTTAGGCCATGGGAGTATCTCTTACCTGTGGGAATTAAATATTGATTTCATTTTCACTTCATTAAGTCTCGTATTGATTTCAAGAAAGCAGAGCGGAAGATGACAGTCAATCACCAAACAGACACTTGATATATGTTAGGAAATTTGCTCTTCCATCAGGATCAGGGCTTCCTCTGTGTGGGCTGGCTCATGTATAAGCCACATTGTTTCATGAAGCACCTGGCACTTGCTCGAAGAGCCAGGATCATAAAGATTGAGGTGCCATATGATTCCAGGACCTCCTTTTACAAGTGGACTTATTCATTCCCTAGGTTAAAGCTTATGAACCTGGCTATGATTTCTCTTGTCAGTCAGACTTGACATCTGTGGGTCAAGAACCCAAAGTTTGGAAGAAATACCCAGGCAGAGAGTTTGATTAGACATGGGAGACAGGAGCTAGAGAGTGGAAGCAACAGGCTTCAAAGATGTGTCAAATGTGGGCAATATGCAGAGGTTTATAGAGAAAACTATGACACCAGTAGGCTAGGAATCCAGGAATTTGGATCTAAAGAGCATTTGCAAAAAAAGTCATGGGGGAAAATGGAAATTAAAAATTATATGTATATAAATATGTAGAATGGAAGCAACAAATACATATGTGCATATATGATCTCTATAAATTTAAAGACCATTCTCTAAAGCTCTATAAACTTGAAATTTAGCCCTGAGAGAGTCTGACCTGAAGGGCAAAATCATATACTTGAGTTTGTGCTTCTCATCCCCTTGGAAGATGCTCTCAAATGTGGAATGGTCCCATGACACATTCTGAACCAGCCATGGTAGCCATCTTCAAGGATAGTAAATGGAGAGAGAATAAAGACAGTCTTCTTTATTTTCCTTACAATCTGGAGCTAAGTAGGGGAAGGGTGTGGTTCTATCACTGCTAATGCATAGGTCTCTAACCTCAGAGAAATTGTTCTAAAAAATGAGGAAATAGATAAAAAATAGAGATAGAACAAGAGTTTCAAGATGATGGAGACCTTATGTCAGTAAATATGAAGAACTTGTCTACTTGAGTCTACAAGTTAATAAATCTACATATTTTTCTTTAAGGTACCTTGATTTAGAGGGGTTTTATTTCTTTTTTATGGTTCACGAACATATTTTAGATACATTAAAAAGTGGGAAGCACAAAGGTGTACTTTGTTGCAGTTTAACAGATGAAAGTTTGAAGGTTACCTTAATATCAACAAATCACATCAGGGCATTGGTATATCCTAGGATAAATGTTCTCTAACATGGATTATTAATACTCCATAAATAAGTAATTTTCTTATTAGAAGTATTGAGCACTAATTACATTTTATGCACTCTGTGATAGGCTTTCTATACAGGACTTCTGCCCACTCTTCTTTGCTTCTCTCTCCTTATAACTTAGATCTTTGTTTTCCAGGACCTATCCATGTTATTGGACCTGCTTGAGTACCCACTGCCAGACTGAAACTTAAAAGTTGAATGGGTGGGTAGATAGTTTTCTTCATTTGGAAGGAATGTGTCAAGTTATCCTAAACATTTCTCAGTAAATATTACCTGAGACCTACCCAGATATGCCTTCAAAATAAGATCTGCTAATCTTATTTTGACCTGTGAGGCCACAACCTTGAAAATCCTGGAAGCGGTTTTACTCTGCATACATGGAGTTTTCATGGGTCAGAACCAAGTTGATGGCAAACAAAAATAGCACTCCTGTAGCAGAAAATAGGCTGCGCATTGAGCGTCTAGTCAGAGCAATATTTGCTTTGTGACTGCTGTGAGCCCAGCTCTATACTCCACACTGAAACACTCAGGATACACGGATTTCAAAATCCGTTATGTAAGAATTTCCTGAGATATTTCTGGAAGTTTCCGATACCCAGACTCAATTCCTAAATATTCTAATTCAATTCCCTATGACAGAGACCCAGGAAGGTGCCCTTTGGGCCAGCACAAGAAAGGGTTCAGACACACCTTAGAATCTACCTTTGAGAAACAGCAAGTTGGAGCATCCTTCAGATTCATGAACGAATCACACCTGGACACCCATTGCCTTACAGCTCTCTGTGGCTAGTGAAATGAGGGGAAAAAGACTTTTCCAGAAACTCACTTGGGGACCTAGTTCCTGTAATCACCCATTTCCCATGGCGGCATTTCTGTATCTCACGTATCTCACCATTGTACCCATCTGCCAACATGACAGTCAGTCTGACGAAGACGCTTCTATCAGACGGTCCTTTTTAAAAATCATTCTGAAGACTTCATGCTATACTTATTGTCTTCTCTGATGGTACTTCTGATAAGAAAACTTTCTCCTATAGCTTTCCCATTTCTTTCAACTTTCAATGATGTTCACTGTAATGGCTCATTTATTATTTAAATGCTATTAGATTCTGACCTTTCATCCATGCTGTGGTAGACAAGAGTATGCCAAAACCCTATCTCTGAGATGCTTTCCTCACCACGCTGCTCTGGGAATGGCCAGTCCAGCAGAATAGAGTGCACATTAACAGCAAAATACTTCAGCAGTATCTTAGGCTCCATCTGTTAGAGCAACTGGGAAACACTTAGGTGGTGTTTCAATGTTTAATTAGGGATAAAGAAGAGAGTTGGAATTGTTCACATTGGAGCAACAAACTTCTGTATGGTGGGTGCTTCTTCTCTGATGTACCTCTCTGATTAAAGGGACAACAAAAAACAACTTGGAGAATAATAGCTGGCTATAGTCCTGGAGGAACAGGGGAAGAGAATGTGAAAAAGTAGGGGGAGATGATATAAACATGGATTTCAGGCACTAGATTGCCATTGATCATGTTGTAACTATGGCACTCTACTTAACATCTCTTAGCCTTTTCCCACACATATAAAGGAAGAAATGGGGAGTAAAAATTGTCTTATAATGGTGGCAAATATCCACAAGTCTGATAAGAGCACTTACATCTTTGTAAATAATTTACTGACTGCTGTGTGTGTTATATGTTGTGGAAGAGGGAGTAAGCTATATTTTGAGAGGGGAGCTTGAGGGCAGTTTTTACAAGACTTAGAGGGAGGAGCAGCAGGAATACAGAAAGAGAGTGAAGTGGTGGAAGCACAAGGCACGGGTGTATCAGGATATGGGGAAAATTGGTTCCATGAAGAAATAAGAGCAGGAAGCAGAAACTGTTTCTTTGACTTGTCTCTGGTGTTTCTAAACCCTAGTCCCTTTTCCCTTTTCAAACAATAACAACAACAATAGACCTCAACATCATCAAGGTGACTGAGAGACACAGTGACCTGATAAAACTCTCCCGTGGGTTTCTGAGACCAAAACTTCACATGAGTAAAAAGCCTCATCGAACTACTGACCTTGTAGTTCACAGCCCAGCAGATGCAACCAGGGCTTCTTTCTCACTTCAGTAAGTGTCCTTTATACTTAAGGAAGAGATGGCATGGCCTGATAACAAACTCAAATTATTCTACCAAAAGCTATGGTAGAACCATTACAAAGAGTATGTGATCATAAAATACAAGCCTCATTCCTGTCTTCATCGTCTCTATATACTAGTTGAAAACCAGACTCTCAGAGTGAATCCAAGCCTGAGTAGGTCTATGAACCTCCACATTTAGCTAAGGAGGGAAGCCTACTAGAATCCCATATGAGTTACATTCCTGGGTAAAACCCATGTGAGAGTGAGATTGTGTGGGACAGTCTTCAGCAGAGAGAAGATTCTCTGGGACACAAGTGGAAGCAGGTGGAATGACCTTCATGTTTCATTTGGTTAGAGTCAAGGAGCCATGCATGATGCACCATTAGAAGTAGGTTGGAAGACCTTGTCCCTGTTGAGTTCCGTGAGCCCAGAGTGGCTCAGGTTGGAACTTCATGTTTCTTTTATCCCTATATATTACAATTTGGGGTTATAATAGAGAGAGTCAGGTCTGCCAATGTCCTATAGGAATGTGGGCCAGTCATGAATTTTTATATATACAGATGGGAATAGGATTGAATACCCTTCCAAGATCACATGTGCAAGGCCGATGACAGGGACTCACACCTCATCTCATATTGAGCAATGCTATGATTTCACCCAAATCACTGTAAGACACAGGAAGCAGGGAGATGCTAGCCTGATTAAAACCATTTTCTCTCACCCACTCCAATTTAATCTCGTACAACCCTGTAGTTTTTGACTTTACCCTTCAACTCACAGGAGCTCAACACTCAAGCTACTATGAATCTGTGCCCCCACCATACCAGTGTCTTGGGATAGACAAAACCTGGGTCAAAAGCTACTCAGGACTTGGAAAAGTAGAGATGTCAAAAGAGAATAGAATCTAGAATGTACTAGAGTGGGAAATCCCCAAGTTTTAAACAGATTGCACAAATGTACAGTAATATGTGAAGTTGTCTTCACTAATACGTGCAACTACATGTTCCGAGAGGAGCATTTCTGATGACCTATTGAGGAAAACAGGGCATTTGAATAAAACCCTTCAGGGAATGGGGCCTATTTTAAACAGCAATCTGAACGCTATAATTATAGTACAATTGTCTATGTGAAAGCATTAGGAGCCTTAGACAAGAACAAGGAAATGGTTTTCCATATCCTATGCCCTCTTGAGAAATAAAGGGACATACCCTCTGGGTGAAGTTTTTCAAAATGAATCAGCAAATTTCAATCTGTTCTATCATGATGTGCAGATGCTAGCAGCCCCATCATGATATTATTTCATACCCAAGAGCCAATTGAATCGGGAACTTAAAAGAAGACAAGCACATAGGACTGAGTCATAACAGAGATGCTTGCTGACCCAGCAGTTCAAGTGCTTGGCTGATCGGCAAAAGGTCAGCAGTTTGAACCCAACAGCTGCTTCAAAGGAGAAGGTGGGGCAGAATGCTTTTTTAAAGTATTGGAAGCCCAAGCAAACCATCATGAAAACCCAAAGAGCAGTTGCACTCTGTGTTTACAGTCACTGTGAGGGGGAATTGATTCAATTACAATGAGTTTTTTGAATGATGTAAAGGTGACCTGATGCTATGAGAATAAACAAGGGTGAAATAAAGCCTGAACTTAACAAATTGGTGTTCCCTTAATTTCTGTTCACACCAACCCCATACATCAGAGTAAACAAGTGATCCACAGGGGTTTTTCTATGCCTCATTGTCCCCAGGGTAGATGGTCAGGCCTTTCTGACAAAACACCTGGAAGTGTACTTAATCTACCCACTTTTCAGTTCGCACATAAACATTGACTGCTTGCCCAAGTCAGGGGTCCCAAGATGAGAAACGTCTATAAATCAAACACACACACACACACAAATGATTCCTATACCCATTAGCTTTGCAGAAACCCCCTTGTTCCCTTATTGCCTTCTTATCTTTTCTTTAAAGCTGTAGGAGCCATGGATGATCAGATGGACAAGAGATAAGTACAGAATTATATCTTGACAAAGAGATGTTCTCATTTCTTAGTTGTTCATTAGAATGTGAACTTCTATAAAATAGTCTGAGGAAGCCACCTGACCTCCAACTTCACAAAGTTAGAATCACCATCAGTACTAGCCTAAGACTCATTCTAGTAGGGTGCACAGTCACACCCATACTTCTCTCGCTAGTCTTCTTAGCAATCTGATACCAACCGTCTCTCTCATGGCATTCTGTCTACTCTTTTTCTGCATTTGATATTTCATTGCAAAAACCATATAGAACCATACAGAACTCCCAGCCACTTCTCACTATTAGTGGTGTTTATTTTCTACCATAAACTCCATTAATTTTGAGAGTAACTAATCCTGCTACATCTCTGTAACAGAATCAGAAATTATTCAGGATACAGTTCTTCAGTCAGCACTGATTCTTCTGAGGAGGGCTCACAGACATGAATCCTTCTGACCATCAGCCCTTCAGTTATATGAACCTTTGATCTCTTTTTATGCTCAGGAAAATATTACAAAATGTTTTTGCTTTGCCAAGATGTGCCCAGGAATACTACTCCACTAAACAAACATCATGTTCAAAGATGTCCAAGTCTCTCTCCCTGGGCTGAGCAGCCTACTGCACCATCTCCCACCAGCCAGTTCATTCTGTGGTCTCTGTGGCTGTCGTGGTTGTGTCTGGTTCTTGGCTCACTATCTCTGCCTTTCCAGCTAGATATTTTTGTCTCTTGGGTCTAGAAAATTACCAGAGCAGGGACCTTGAAGTCAAAGATACATTCTGCTCCCAGATTTTCTTTCTTCCTGGGTTGTAGGTCTCACATTTCACCTCTGGGATGGCTCACTATAAGTCTAGGGCTCAATTATTGTTTCATATACGTCAACCTTATTTTTTCACCTCATTTGCATATCTTACCTGATTGGTGGGAATTACAAAGAATTTAGCTAGAAGAGACATATTAAGCAACTCAGCTTATCTTATTCAAGGAACTGGAAATCTTTTTGTTATTGTTTGGGTAAAAAATAGGTGTAAAACAGGCCATTGTTCCATTTCCTTCTGAGTTGTGTGTGGCAGTTACACATTCTGGTGTTAATTTGGGACTTGGCAGGATTAAGAGTGAAGAGGTGGAGTCTACTCTTTCAACTGGGCCATAGCAATTGAGGCCCCTGTGTGGGCATGGCCTTCCTCTGAGGATTCTGGGAGCTGCTCTATTTCCTCCTTGAAGTTGGGAGACACACTCTTCCTTGGCACACTCTTTGTGAGACATTTCTGATAAGGAGCCACATGAAGCTAACTTGATTTAGCAAAAGACCTCTGGAGCTTGAAGAAGTCATGTGGAGACCCCTGCCAGTGCTGACATGTTTACAATGCCATGAAATCCACAAGACTTCCCACCCACTGGCTTGTGATCTTCCTGCATTTGGCATTATTACATGTGTCTCATGAGTCTGAAGAGGACTTTATCGGGTGGTATCAGACATATGGGATAATATTGAACTTATGAACTTGATCTGGACTACGCTGAGACCTTTTCTCAAATAGGTCTTGTATATAAAGATCTTTCTTATACACATGAATGTTTATGAATTTGTTTCTCTAGTCTACGTGGACTAACATGGTGGTTCTCCTGATACATATATCAACTAAACAGGGGACATTATTCTAAGTGTTATGTCATTATATCTCATTTTTGTAATCTGATATAATTATCCCATATGTTATCATTTCTCACATCTATGATGCTAATGAGGCAGGGATAAAGGCAGTTAAGCTAATGAATCAGAGTGCAGTCTACAGAATTAAGTTGTATCATGAATCAGTTTAATAATATAAAAGGGATTAAGCCATAAACCAAGAAGACAAGGGCCTCATACCAAGAAAGAGAGATAGGAGCAGAGCATGTGCTTTACTGTGTGGACTCTTGTTCTAGGAAACGCCTAGATCCGAGGGAAGAGTGATGCCAAGAAACATAGAAAATAACCATGACACATAAGGCCCACACTTGTTGAAAGAGATAAGAGCCTTCTACATAGGCAGAAGGAAGAAAAGACTTACCCTATAGCAAGGACTATGAATTCAGTTTTCCAATCTTCTCAGCTGCCAGAGAATCAATTTCTACTTTTAAAGTCATTGACTTGGTATATTTCATCACTTTGTAGTATGGCAGCACTGGATAAGTAAGATGCTCTTAGAAACCTGCACATATTAGGCAAGACTATCCACATTAGCCTATGCAGAAAGACAATAGGAGAGGCTCCATGGAGTGGAATTAAGACTTGTGGCCAGCAATGAGCAAAAATGTCTAGACATATGATTCCAGTGCTCAAGCTTTGTATTACACCAGCTGTTGCAATATATCTCACTGCTCATGAGTCAAATTTTGACTCTAAGGGGCCCAAAAGGACAAAGTGGAATTGTTTCTGTGGGTTTCCAAATCTATAATTCTCTACTAGAATAGAAAGCCTCCTCTTTTTTCCACAAAATGACTGATGATTTCAAACTGCTGACCTTGTGATTAACAGCATAATGAGTGACTTGCTACACCACCAGGGTTCCTGGTGTTACACACAAATCTGCTCAAGCTGCAGAATGACAAGAAAAATGCAGAGATCCTTGTTTGTTAGTCCAGGTAGACTAGAGAAACAAATCCATAAAGACGCATATGTATATAAGGGAGAGTTTTATATACAAGAGAAATGGACCATTGAGAAAGCATCCCTACTCAATCCAGTCCAAGCCCACATTTTGATATTAGACCACATGTCTGATACCAGTCTATAAAGTCTTCTTCAGATTCATGAGGCAGGACAATGACGCCAGGACAATCATCGGTCAATGGGTGCACAGTCTTGTGCATCCATGGTGATAGAAACATCTCAGCACTGGCAGGGGCCTCTCTGTAGCTTCTCAAGCATCTTAGCACTGGCAGGAGTCTCTATGTGGCTTTTCAGGCTTCAGAAGTCTGGTTCCATCAGTGTAAACCTACATGGCTTCTTCCACAGTTCCTCCAGTTTCCGGGACTCAGGAGCTACCAGCATGCTGCCATGTTGTCTTGTTAGCTGCAGTGTTTTCCAGGGACTGAGAATTGTGTCTTGGCAGTAGAGTGTATCCAAGTGACTGACTCTATAGTCTCTCACCTCCATAGGGGAAATATGGCATTTCCCAGAATTCTCAGAGAAAGCCAAGACCGCATAGAGGTCTTATTGGCTATCTCCAGATTGATAGGCTAGATTCCACCTCTATTATCATAATCCTGAAAATGACACAATTACATGACTGCCACACCTTTTCTTACATTACAATGTTATAAGGTAATTATTTCATGTTAGCACGGGTAACTATTACTTATGAACAGGCATGAAGGGCTTGATCTGATTCAGATACAGAATGAAAAAATATTATTTCAGTAACCAAGAGGTAATCCTACTCTTGTTTGAATGGTGACTTGAAATTGTCTATGATCTTCTTCCTCCCTGCTCCTACTGCCTCAGTTATTGCAGATTAAATTACGTGCTGCTGTTGATTGTGTATGGAATGTCACATGAGATTTCCTTTGCAACAATCAAGATTCCATAGTTATTGTAAATGAACATACAGATTTTCTGGAGGAAAGGAAACACCTTCTCCCAATATCAGTTCTAGCAATCTATATTAATGCTTTTAAGCACTACAGAGAAGCAACTTGCCTGAATGAAGACAGCAGTAGGTTTACAGAGACTAAAAACTGGATTGAAATTCTCACACTGTCATTTCCTAACTGAACAAGTCACTTATTTCATCCAGATCTCTGTCTTCTTATTGCTAAAACTGGGTTGAGAATAATACCTCTTCAGCATGATTCCAACAGACATTTAAACAAATTTAAATTTAAATAGATGGAAGTGTGTTTAGCATTCTTGTAAGAATGAGAATTATGAATGATCTTTTAACTTAAAAAATAAAGTTAAACAAGTGGTTACCTAGCTGGGAAGCAACAAAACCCACATGGATGAAGCACACCAGCCTGGATAATCATGAGGGATTGATAGGATCATATATCAGACATCAAAAACCAGTATGTATGTGTGTGTGTGTGTGTGTGTGTGTGTGTGTGTATAAAATGGTGGATGTGAGGGAGTGTGTAGTCAAGACTCCAAGCCCATCTGAGGCAACTGGACATCCCTTAACAGAAGGGTCAAAGGGAGGAGATGAACCAGTAAGGGTGCAGTATAGCACTGATGAGACATGCAACTTTTCTCTAGTTTTTTAATGTCTCTCCCCCACCCCCACCACATACACACTACCATGTTCCCAATTCTACCTTATATATCTGACTAGACCACTCGTACAGATAAGAGCTGGAAACACAGGGAATTCAGGACAGAAAAACCCCTCAAAACCAATAATGAGAGTAGGAGGAGGAAGGGGAAGGAGAAGGTGTGGAAGGAAGTGGGAACTGATGACAATGATCTACATACAGCCCCTCCCTCAGGGATGGATAACAGAAAAGTATATAAAGGGAGATATAAGACAGTGTATGACATGAAGTAACAATAAGAATGATGTACACTGGAGCCAGAGACATGGGGAATTCAGAATAGATGAGCCCTTCAGGAACAGTGGTGATACCTGGAGGGTGGAGGGAAGGTGGAGGAGAAAGGGAGAACTAATTGCAGGGACCTATATATAACCTCCTCCTTGGGGTTTGGACAACAGAGAAGTGGGTGAATGGACAGGGAATTAGTGTATGATATGGGAAAATAATGATAATTTATAAATTATTAAGGGTACAGAAAGGTGAGGTAGTGGGGAGGGAGGGGATATATGGGGAGCGGATACCAAGGGCCTAAGTATAAGGAGGATGTTTCAAGAATGATGATCCAACAAATGTACAAATGTGGTCTACATACAATTGATGTATGTATTGATCATGATAAGAGTTGTATGAGCCCCCAATAAAATTGTTTTAAAAATTATCAAGGGTAAGGGAGGGAGGAGGGAAATGTGGAGCTAATACCAAGGGCTCAAGTAGAAAGCAAATATTTTGAAAATGATGATGGCAACAAATGTGCAAATGGATGGCATGTATTGATGGATGTATTAATTGTGATAAGTGTTGTACAAGTCCCCAATAAAATGATTAAAATAATAATAATAACAAAAGTTAAAAATAGCTAATGAAATCTTCACCTCTGTGGTCTAGTTCCCACATAGGAAAATTAAAGACTTATTCCATTAAATAAACTTAGAGGCCTTGTATGAAACTTATTTTCCATTTACCAATTTTACTGTATTACTAATTTCTATTTGGGAAGCTATGATTTTAAATCCACTCAGTTTCCAGCATCTGATCAGCTAGGTGTAGGCTTTTAGCCAAAACATAAGCTGCAGGAACCCAGAGCTGGCAGCTGTGGTATTATAATTTTGACATTTGAAATATTCAGCCAGTTCAGAGGTATTTTTCTTAACATTTTAAAAACCAATGAATTCATGGCCTAGTGACAGGTAAGTAAAATCAGCAAGGGAAATCTCAGCTATACAATCTTTGCCTAAGAAGAAAGTGATAGTACACCATTGATGGGCCCCTCTCACTATTTTTTCTAAAGATCATACTGTCTCTATCACTTGAGTTAGTAGGGCAGCTCTCTAGGGGAGGCAGATGGAATGAAAGCACGTGAAAATGATGTTTTCTAATACACTTGCCATAGCAACCATCAAAGGTGTTAAATGGAGGTCCCTCTACCTTGAATTTTATTTTGCCTATTTCTTATTATGTTAATTAGATTTCTCATACGTTATTGGCAACTCTTTGCTGAAGAAAGGAGCACACATTACTGAACATCCATATAGTTTAAATGTATGACGAGTATTGTTGTTTAGTACCAAGAGGTAGGTTCCGGCTCGTAGTTGCCAAAGCTTTAAGTATAAGTTTCAGTCATACAACAGGAGAGACTGCCCAGTCCTGTGTCATCCTCACAACTGTTCTTATGCTTAAGAACAATGTTGCAGCTACTGTGTTGATTCATCTTGTTTAACGTCCCTTTTCCTCTGTCCCTCTACATTACTGAGAATGATGTACTTCCCCACGGACTGGTCTCTTCAAATATGTCCGAAGTCTATGAGATGAAGTTTTGCCATATTTGCATCTAAGAAACATCTGGCTGTACATTTGCTGGCATCAAAGTCTTAGGTACTGTCAAAATTTGTATCATCACAAAATTGCTCAGGATACAGATTGAATAAATATGGTTAGGAGAAACAACCGTGATACACAGCAATGTGTTTAGTTTAAACCATCCATTATTCCCTGGGTTTTTTTGCACAACTGTTGCTTGATCCATGTACAAGTTCCACATAAGCACAATGACATGCTCTGGAATCCCTTTCTTCTCCAGACTCTCCAGAGTTTTTCATGAATCATATGTTCAAATGTCTTTATATAGTCAATAAAATACAAATAAACGTATTTCTGCTTCCACTATTCTTTATTTTTAGCCATGATCCTCTGACATTAGCAGTGAAAATTATTGGTTCATGTCTTTTTCTGAATCTGACGTGAATTTCAGGCTGCTCAATGTGAATATGCAGCTGCAATCTGTGTTGAATAAATGTCACTAAATTTTACTTGCATGTGATATTAATTAGGCTACTTTATAATCATTTTTATTTTATAATCTTTATATTCATTTGGCTCACTTTTCTTCATAGTGGGTCCACACATGGATCTTTCCTAGATGGTTGGCTAAGTAGCTGTCTTGCAAATTATCTGGTATAGACAAAAATATAATGTGCCCCCAGTGCCTCATCAGCTTGTTGAAATCTTTCCATCAGTAGTCCATCAAGATCTGGAATCTTGTCTTTTGTTAATATCTTACGTGAAGCTTGAACTTCTTCCTTCAGTACTGTTGGCTTTTGCTCTTATGCTATTTCCCTAAATGGTTGCGTATTGGCCATTTAGGGAAAATTGACCATTTTGGGGACAGTGACTCTACATTCTTTCCATCTTCTTTTGATGTTTCCTGCCTCATTCAATATTTTGATAGAATCTTCCAATATTGACATTCTTGCTTGAATTTTTCTTGAGCTATTTCAATTTAAGATATCTGAGTGTATTCTTACTTTGGGGCTTTGTGACTCTAGACCTTTGCATAGTTCATTATAATGTTTGACTTGGTATTGTCCACATGGCCTTCACAATTTTTGTTCAACTGTTTACCTTCATCATGTCTTCTTACTCATTGCCTTTCTTACATCATTGCCTTTCTTACTCTAGGTTTAAGAGCTAATTTTGGAGTCTCTTCTTTCATTCACTTTGATCTTTTATTTCTTTCCTGTCTTTGTAAAGACGTTTTGCAGTCTTCATGTGTAATGCTCTTGAAGCTAGCCAGCTGCTCCCTGGGTGTTTTTTATTAGTGTTTGTGGCAGTTACATACTTATACTAATTTCATGATTGAGATGTAGGGGTGGAGTCTAATCTGTTAATCGGGAGATACCCATTGAGCAGCCAATGAGGCCTCCATGTGGGCACGGCTTTCTCCTGATATGTCTGGAAAATCTGATGTTATTTCCCTCGGGAAAATGAGAATCTATCTCCCCAGTTGTTGGAAGTTAGTCTCAGAGACGATGAATCATGGACAAGACAAGAGGCTGCGTCTGAGGAGCTGGAGAAGCCACACGGCTTGGTCTTGTTGGAGCCAGACCTCTGAAGCTGGAGAGGCCACATAGGGACCACTGCCAGCGATGAATTGCTTCTGTCATCACTGGCTGCTGTTGATGAACCCTGAGTGCTGGAAGTGAGGAGCCACAGGAAGACCCCTGCCAATGCCAGGATTCTGCACCCACTGACCTGTGACTTCATGAATCAAAAGGAAACTTAATAGTCTGGTATTGGGCATATGGACTAATATCGGACTTATGATTTTGAACTGGACTGGGTTGGGATGCTTTCTCAGTGTTCCATTCCTTTTTGTATATAAACCATTTCCTTATATCCATATGCGTGTCTATGAAATTTGTTCCTCTAGTCTATCCGGACTAACACAGTGTCCAATGCAATAAACCTCTTCTTAAAATGATCTCAAAATCCAGGTTGGGTATACTCAAGATCATATTCTTAATTGTTTTGCTTTTCTTCAGATTGAACCTGAGTTTACATAGGAGCAATTGATGATCTGTTCCATAGTTGACCCTGAACTCGTTTAACCTTTTGATATTGAGCTTCTGTATGGTCTCCTTTCCCACATGTAGTTAAATTGATTTTTGTGTATTCCATCCAGAGAGGCCCATTTGTATATTCACTTTTTTTGTTGAAAATAATTATTTGCAATGAAGAAGCTGTGGATCTTGCAAAATTTTATCATGGAATCTCTAGCATAATTTTTATCACCAGGATCATATTATTCAAACACTTTTCTTTCTCTTTCCCCTCAACTTTTTTTTCAATTTCTAACAATTATCAATGTATCTTACGTGTATATTTGGTGAATTTCTATACCACCAGCTTTAGTGGCTTGTGCATAAATTAAAATAATAGTTTTATTGATTTACTTTCCTTGTTTGAGGAGAGATATCATCTTATCACATACTCAAATGAATTTCACAATACATCTTAAAATTTCCCTTTGATGATGAATGCCTCCTGAATCTGTAATTCCTGACAGAACAAACTATTAGATTTTCTGGTTTAAAAATGGTTGAACAAGTCAATTTCATCTCAGAAACAACTAGAATATGTATTGCCATGTGTTATACTTAATTTTGACAACTTCCTAATTCCCCAGATTCATATTTCATATATTTCAAATCATCACATCCAATCAGCTTATGAATGCTCCAGATTCTTTACTCCTGAAGGCTCTATTTCATCCATAAACTTATGATTGACTCTGTTTTGAAAATGCAGCTTTTCCTCAGTTGTATTTTTTGTTCCTTTTGTATCTTTTGACCAGGCACCCTCTCAGACAATTTTCTGTAGAAAATTTCACGACATGTTGAATATCTGACAATTATGCAATTCATAACATTTTCAGTGGCTAATTGCTTATAAGTGGGCAGCTGCTTGCTTCTTCATAGTCTGTTCTTAGTTCAAAACAGTGGCTCTCAACCTTCCTAATGCCATGACCTTTTGATGCAGTTTCTCATGTTATGTTAACCCTGCAACCATAAAATTACTTTTGTTGCCACTTCATAACTATCATTTTGCTACTGTTACTAATCAGGCAATACCTGTGAAAGGGTTGCTAGACCCCCCAAATAGGTCACAGCCCACAAGTTGAGAAATGCTGGCCTAGAAGCTCTGCTGAAACTTATTTACTGTGTATGATGCTGATGATATTTGACATAAAAGTGACATAACTTTCAGCATCATAGTAACACAAAAAACACCACACTGTAACAAACCGACAGACAAATGGTGGATTGTGAAAATTAATCATGTAGATTAAAATAATTCTTGTAAAATACTAATGACATCATCCAAGACCAAACATAGCATCAGCAGCTACAAGTAAGGAATATAATAATTCTTATAATGAAAATAATATCATGCCTTCATTTATGGAGAGCTTCAAGAAGTTCATGAAAAAAACTTTCTCTTCCAATTCCATTTCCCACAACACATTTCAAGCCTCCTGCACACACACAAAAATTGTCTGTCCTTCAATAAATATATATTGAGTGCTATTGTTGTCTTTAAATTGATTTAGGCTATAGCAACCTCATGCAACAGAGAACTTACTCATAAGGTTTCTAGATTATTTATAGAAGAATATTTTCAGGTTTATCTACTTTATATGACCTATAAAACTTTTGGTTAGTTATTTTTGTTAAATATTAACTTTGTATAAAGTCCACCACTCATCTTTTAGTTTGTCATATTATGATGACTTGAATGTTGCTCTGATACTGAAAGCTACTTCCAGACTAGGAATAAAATAAAAAGAAGGAATAGGTTGTCCACATCTGAAGAGTTTCACATCTGAGAAACTTAGTTATTGAACACTTTATGAATAGCAACTGAATTAACTGATATCGTGACAAAAGTTGAGCTTCTGATGTTGAAAGATACTCAAAATAGAGTCAATCTTAATTACATAGATGGAGCAAAGCTTCAAGGAACCTTCATTTCTTGATGGCATATGACTCAAAATTGGACTAAATCATCCATTAATATTCATAGCATGAGTTGTGAAAAATAGAGTCCTAAAAAGATTGGAAGTGGGGTTTTTTTGTTTGTTTTGGGGGGGCATCACTGCATTCCGGTGATCATGACTCCTGAGAGCCGCCACTGGATCTGAACCGCCAAGCCCATGGGCCCAGTCCTGTACTCAACCACTTATGCCACTGGGGCTCAGCCCCTGAAAGTTGTTAAATATGAAATGAAATGCATAAAGATCAATATCATTTGCATGAGTGAGCTGAAATGGACTGCTATTGAGCAGTCTGTGTTCGACCATCTTATGGCTTATTTCAAGAGAAATGACATCACATTCTTCATGAAAAAGAAAATTTCACAATCTACCTTGAAACGTAATGCTGTGTGCGATAGTATTATATGTATAAGATTATACATATACATGATGCATATGTATACATTATATGTATAATGAAGATCTGGAAGCACATTGTACTTGGAGCATCATATATAGGGGCAACAAAAGAGAAAAGAGGAAAGCCCTTGATAGTGGATTAGCACCGTGATTGCAACAATGGAATCACACAAAAGCACAGTCATGAGTGAGGTTTAGGACAAGAAAACATTTTGTTCTGTTGTACCAGGGTCATTAGAATTACAACAAACTGGACAGCACACACCATAGGTACAAAAATCAACAAGAACGACCAATTAATGCAATTATGATTCAAAGCTATGTACCAACCACTAAGGGCAATGATCACTAAATTGAAGAAGTCTGTAATTTTGTTCAAGCGTGCAACCATGACAATGATGACTGGGATGCAAAAGGTAGGAGCATAGAATTATCAGTAGTTTGAAAATACGGCTTTGGCTTCAAGTTAAGCAAGCAGCCATCTAGCAGTGAAGCAAATAAGCCAACCTTGAAAAAGCACACCATCCTGTGTTGACTGGAGCAGGTATCAGGTATCAAAAGATCCAAAACAAATAATGACATTGATGCAAATGAGGAGGGGTTAGAGTGGAGACCTAAAATCCATCTGTAGAAAATTGGCTATCTTCCCAGACAGAAGGGCTAGAAAGCAGGGATGATTCAACCAAAGTGCCGTAGAGCACCAATGAAAGATACACCATTCCTCCAGTTTCTGAGGGCTTCCTCCTCCCAACTATCATGACCCAACTCTACCTTTCAAATCTGGATAAACCAAAAAACATTCATTGGTGCAAATATGGGCCCTGAACACATGGAGTTCAGGACAGACAAACCCCTCAGGAACAGCAGTGGGAGTAGAGATATTATGATGATAAGAGGATGATTGGGGAGGGGGAAGGGAGAACCTGTCAGAAGTTTGGAAATATAGTCATCCCCTGAAAGCAATAAAAACAGACTTGTGGGTTAAAGGAGAAAACAGTGTAAGTTATGAAATAATAATAACAGTATATAATTGATCTAGGATCCACGATAATGAGAGAGTGGGGTGGAGGATAAGAGGGGGAAGGCAGAGCTTATACCTAGAGCTCAAGTAGAAAATGTTTTGGAAATGATAATGGCAACATATGTACAAATATTCTTGATATAATCGATGTAGGGAATTCTGTAATAGCTGTAAGAACCCCCAATAAAATCATATATATATAAAGATATATATATAAATAAATAAAGCTGAAGATCCATCATACAATCTTTAGTTTGAATATATTGAATATATATGACATTTTTATCTCATCAGATAAAATGAAAAGGCAAAATAAATTACATCTATTGAAAGGATTAATGAAGAACCTCTACATCCACAGCCAAAACAAGACTATTGACTGACAGTGGGAATGACTGCCAATTTGCCATCTAGAAGTCCAATTTGAAACTAAAGAAAATTAAGCCAGGTCCATGAGAGACAAAATATGAGTCTAAAAGCATGCACCTGAGCTTAGAAACCATCTCAAGAACAGAATTGACAATTATATAGCATGTATACAGAAGCCAAAGGGAGAATACATCTGGTAATATATTCACAACTAGATAATTTATTCTTCTTTCTATCTAGCACTTGGTAGAACAGACTACAGACAACTGATATTTTACACTCTTTCCTTTTGAGGCACACTATATGCTTCATAGGCCAAATCAGAAAGATTCAATATGGAATTCTCACTAAGTCAACTGGACTTTACCTCAAACTCACCATAGCAGATTTAACCTTGAGGCTGATATATCCTAAAAAGGGAAGCAGATGACTTATATCCCAAGGGCATGGAATTGGTGGTCCTTAGATTTTAGTTTACATCTCTGGTCTTGAGGGTGCCCAAAGAATGGTAGTCTGAGGCCATGATATATTTGCTTTTCTTATGCTCTACTTGCTTTCCTGTGATGCACTTTTGTCTGGTAAGCATGGCTCTGTCTTTGTGAATGAGTGTTGATAAAAGCTTTACTCTATCATCCATCGCCATTGTTTGTGAAAATAGAGTCCAATCGTGTTAAGGGTTCAATCTGTGTAGGTCATCAATCCATGAATTGGGGTTTGGAAATCCAGTCTGTATTTATATAATTTCTTTCTTACAGCAGTGTCTTACTTTGTAAACCATTTACTAAATTAATAATGCAATCAAAAGAATATAACCTTATGCTTCAGGGGAGTGATTTGAAAGTTTTCTATCATAAAATGTTTACGATGTCTCAAAAGTCACAGAGAGATAGAGATTCCATAGAAAAATGAATGAATTTGAAGTCACACTTATACTAGCCAAAATTTAAGAACAAATAGTTCTTATAATGTGACGCTGCTAGATATTTGCCTTCATCTTGAAGATATGGTTGCTGCACAAAAGTGTCGTGAAGAAACCAGATGGTGACCAACTATTAAGAATCTGGGGCCTTAGATTTTTTTAAAATAAGCAGCCATGTAAATGAGACACCAACCCAGTCCATATAGAGGAAGCACACTTGCTTGTGTGATCCAAGCGTTTCTAAAATAAAGTCTGTCTGAAGAAAGGAATACTGTCAGAGATTAAATTTTGAATATGTCAGAAGACTATGGATAACAGTGGAAGGCTAAAATCCATTTGCAGCATCCCCCCACATGGATTAAGTCCCTAGTGAATTTATTTGGACCATAGTCCAGAGGTGTGAATAGACTTGCTATCAGAAAGGGAGTATTATAAAGTCTATTATGACCAATGTACTTAGGTTAAAAGGTCATGCTTTATCTCCATTTTGACCAATTTTAAAGTTATTTCAGTTTTTGATATTTTCTGTTTAGTTTATTTTCATTTATTATCTTACTGAGAGCTCTTACAAATGTATCAATCCATAGTTCAATTAGATCAATCATTGTACAATTGCTGTCACTATCAGTTTCAAAATATTTTCTTTCTCTTTGAAATCTTTGATATCATCTCCCTTTAATTCCCTCCCTATCCCAATCTACCCCCAGGAACCCTTATCACCATATATATATTTATGATCATATATATATATATATTTGCTGTGTCTTATACCATCCAATGTATCTATTCACCTACAATTCTGTTATTCATTCCTCCCAAGTAGGGTTATACAGAGACATTGTTATCTCTATATACATCTATCTCTATATATTTATACATATTTATATTTATAGCTATATATGATTTTTGCTTTCCTAATTTTTCCTCTTTTTATTTCCTCATACCCCACTGTCATGTTTACCCCTCAGAATTCCTATCAGATACTCACCTTACCATCAAATTTAAATCCCCTTTACTATTCCCCTGTCTCTGTTGTTATTGACTTACCAACCCTTCCCCCCAACTCCCCACTCCCATGCCCTCATGAGCCAGCAGTCCTGCACCTGTCTCCTTGGAATTGCTTATCCTGCCTATCATGAACAGATAGACATCAAAAAAAAAAAAAAGAAACAAAGAAAGACAAGAAAGACCATACCACTAGTTTCATGTCAGGTCTCCTGACCTTGAGTAGAAGAGTGGGCTTTGTTATACTTCATCAGTCCCATCACCTTTTCTTTCAATGTTCTATGTCCTGGGATCTGATTACCTAACAGGGCATAGGACTCTTTCAGTCCTTAGCGTTCATGACCAAGAGGCGGGCCTCCTACAAGTCTCCATTGTTCTTTCTGCAGTCAGCCATGGAGTGCTTTAGTGCCACCCCCCCCCCCACCACCACCATTACACCTTTAGGTATTCCGTGTGACTCCCTTGTGAGTAACCTCCAACCAGTTCAGATGAGGTGCCAAGTGCTGTCCCCTGCATCAGAAATTTACGCTTGGGATTTCTCAGGAACTTCATGGTGACTTTGCTCTTAAAGCTCTTCTGTTCCCTCTCTCTTGGTTTGCCATCATTTGGGCAGGTCAGCCTCTCCTGAATATTGTATCTTTAGCACTGTGTGCTAAAGGGGATTTTCGGCTTCTTTGTAATTCAGGGTCTGTCCCCACCCCCTGCCCAGTTTTGTTTTGTCATTGTGTTTTTGTTTGTGTCTTTGCTTCCTGTTTGTGTTTATGAAATCCAAGATAGCTAAATCTATAGAGGCAATGGCAGGAAAAGGGTTGGTGGCATACAGTTTAGGCTTCTAATTGAAAGGCCATTAGTTCAAAACCACAAGCTGCTCTGCAGGAAAAAGAGCTTTCTACCCCTTAAAGAGCAATGTTCTCAGAAACGTATCTGGACGGTTTATCCAGTCCTATCGGTCCCCATGAATTGCCAATGGCTTTGATGGAAGAAATTTCTGAGAAGGGAATGGCCAAGAAGGAGTGGCAGGTATTGGGGGAATAGGGAGCTAACAATGTGCACAAGAAGAAAATGTTCTGAAATTGATTACGGTGATGATCATACTGCTCAACTTAATATGATTGGATGATTACATTCCATGATATGTGAACTATATGCCAATAAAATAATTAGTATAAAATTAAAGATATTGAAAAGAGATGTGATGCATTGGATACATATCACTTGAAAGCAAATGATTTGTTGGATGACATGAGGAACATCACACAGGAAGAAAGCATTTAGAAAGGGCCATTTAGAATTCAGGAATAAAAAAAATTAATAAGTGGTTTTCAAAAAGAACTCTTAAATGGACTCTTGAATATAGAGTACATAGGACTGGAATAAGAAGTCATAATGGAAAAAACGAGGAACAGGGGATTTAAAAGACATATTGAGAAGACAAAGAAAAACCTAACAATAGAATATGGACAGACTAGGAGTTAGGATGCTCAAAGGGAATCACGTGCTCAGCATGTCTCAAGACAAAAGAACTGAAGAAAAATAATCAAGTGCAAAGTACAGAAACCATCAAATGACAATGAAAGGAACGCTCAGAGTTGTTGTACCTCCACCCTCACCCCCAAACTGGTTAATAGCCAAGCATTTCAAGAGGTAGAAGATGATAATGTAGGAAGAAGTCCAAGTTTTACTGCAGGGATTTATGATACAGAAATATCCAGAAACTGATAAAGTGTCAATGAAAATGTTTAACAATCTAATGCCACACTGGAAGCAACCTAGTCTATGCCAAACATTTGGAAGCAGCTGCTTGCCCAACTGACTTGGAGAAATCCCTCTTTGTCTACATCCCTCTCCCCCCAAAGCAGAATTCATCAATCAGAATGATTAATGTCACATGCAAATAACATTTTACTGAAAAATTAAAAATACATAACAGTTCCATCAGTACATCAACAGGGTACAGCCAGAAATTCAAGGAGGATTTAGAAGAGGCTGTTCATTGAGGGACACTATCACTAATAGTAGATGGATCTTTGTTGAAAGAATGCTACTATTGTCAGACACCGTTCAGTTGGTTCCTCACTCATAGTTTCTCTACGTACAACAGAAAGAAATGCCACCCATTCCTCTGCCATCCGCAGACTTTTTCTTATGTTTGAGCCCATGGTCGAGTCATTGTGTAAAGTCATTTTGCTGCAGGTCTGCCTAGGTTTTGTTACCCCTCTACTTTACCAACTATGATGTCCTTTTCCAGCGACTATTTTCTTCTTATGACCTGGCCAAAAAATGAGACAGAATCGCTCTATCTTGCTTCCAAGAAGCATTCTGGTTGCACTTCTTCCAGGATATGTATGTTTGATCTTTCGGCAATTTATTGTACTTTCAGGATTTTTCAAGAATGCTTCAATTTTTTTTCTGATATCTGTATGCAATGTCCAACTTTTATTTTTCGGGGGGGGGGCATCACTGCTCTCTGGTGGTGGGAGTAGGAGGTCCAGCCTTGCTGCTGGATTTGAACCTCCATCCCAATGGGCCGCAGTCCTGCGCACAACCACTATGCCACCGCGGCTCAGCCCGATGTCCAACTTTTACATGCACACTAGGTATGATTTGAGTCAGTCACACCTTAGTGCCTGCTTTTCAACAATTTAAAAAGATCTTGGGCGGAGTTTTGTTATTTCTTTGGGTTTTCCTAATCTTATGTCATTGCACTTTTCCTCAGGATATTTTACTTTGACTTCTCAAGCTTCCCTCTGAAAAGTTCTGTTCAGCAATTGACCTTAATTTCTTCCATTATTAGCCTTAGCTTCTCTGTGATGATTAAGAGCAAGTTTCAGGAATCATTCAGACATCTACTTTGATTTTTTTCTTTCTTTCCTCTGTTTATAATGAACTTTTGTTTTCTTCATGTATGATGTTCCTACTGTCATCCCACAGCTCAACAGATATTATGTCATTAGTGTTCAATGCATCAAATCTGCTCTTGGGATGTTATCAAAATTCTGGTGTAATACATTCAAGGTTACATTTGAGCTCATGGGTTGGCATTAGTTTTCTTAGTTGTAACCTAAATTTATATATAAGCCACTGGGGTTTGGTCACAGTAAGTCAACCCTTGACATGGTTTTAACCAATGATATTGAGTTTCTCCATTGTCTCTGCCCAAAGAGGTGGTCATTTTGATTTCTGAATAGTCTATCTGGAGAAGTGAATTTCTTGAAGAAGGCCTTCTTTCTAAGAAAATTATTTTAATTATTTTATTTTAATTATTTTATTATTTAGTATTGCAAAATCATGTCAGAGGATCACCAACTTCATTTCTATAATTAAGGGGACATATTTTCCAATTTCTATTCCTTCCTCTTTGATTTCAACATTTGCATTTCAAATGCCAATAATTATCAATGTACTTGATTGCATGCTTGATCAATTTCAGAGTTAGAAATTACTAAAATTCTTCAATTCCTTTATCACTAATTTCATGGTTTGTGCATAAATTTGAATAATAATTGTATTGTCTCCATTACAGTACAGGCTGAAGCTATAGAATATCAAAAATATGTTTCCTTGTGTTTCATTGTCTATGCAAAGTATTTGACAGTGTGGATCATAGTAAACTACTGATGACATTGAGATGGGTGGGAATTTCTGAGTCCTTGATTGTGCTCATGCAAAACCTATTCACATATCAAGATGCACTCACTCAAACAGAACAAAGAGCTATCTCCTGGTTAGAAATCAGGAAAGATGTGCATCAGAGTTGTATCCTTTGTGCATGCTGATTCAATCAGTATGATGTGTGGGCAAATAGCTTGAGAAAATAGTCTATGTGAAGAAAGCAGCATTAGGATAAGAGGAAGATAGAAGACACAACTTTACTTGCTGAAAGCGAAAAGAACTTGAACACTTACAAAGAAAGATCAAAGACTACAGCCTTCAGTATGGAGTGGAACTCGGTGTAAAGAAAATAAAAATCCTCACAACTGGACCAATAGACAACATAATGTTAAGTGGAGAAAGATCATAACAGTGAAGAATTTCATTTTAGTTGGATTCACAATCAAGGTTCATGGAACAGCAGTTGAAACAAATGAGGAAATCACACTGAGAAGATCTCGATAAAGTGTTTCAGCATAAAGATGTTACACATGTTAATTTGAAGACTATAATATGCTAATTTAGACTACATTTTTAACCACCTCATATGCATGTGAAAGCTGAAAAAGGAAGACTGGAGATGCATTAATGCACTTGTGTCATGGTGATGACAATGAATAATAAAATTACCATGGGATATCAGAAGAAAAAAATAATCTGTCTTCAAGAACAACAGTCAGAATGCTTCTTACATGCAGGGATGGCGGGATTTTTTCTTTCATACTTTGGAGATGTTATCAGGAAAGATAATTCCCTGGAAAAGCATCATTTTTGATAGAGTGTCAGTGAAAAATAGGAATATCCCCACCAAGATGAAATTGACACAGTGGCTACCACAATAGGTTCAAGCATAATAGCAATGATTAGAATTGCAGTTGTGGACTATGTTTCCTTCTGTTGTCAATGGGGTCCCTATACAGCAGAAGGTTTCAATGCACGGCCAATAGCAAAAGTGAAAAACTATATAAGTAATCTCTATTTTAAAATGTCCCAGCTATGACTCTTTCTTGTCTTGGTTCCTAGATATCTCAGAAATCAGTCTGCTCACCTCTAACATGGCTTGATCGTAGTACCTACTACAGCTAGGAGATCCTTGAATGATATAAATGATTGGGATTTGGTTACCAGTCAAACGTTGGCAGTCAGTATCCAAGTGACAGGATGGGTACTTACGATTCAGTCCCTAAAGATTACAGCTGAGAAAATCATATGTGGTGGTTCTGTTCTACTCTATAGCATAGTTAGATTAATGAGTTCGATACAGCCACTCACTGGCTCACTCTCTCCTGTGCTAGCTCACGACATAGACTTGACAGGATGAACTGTGCCAGGAAAAAGCTGTCAGCAAAACAAATGATGGGTGATTGTTTCATTTGTAGAGTGGTGCCTTTCAGAAACCTGTAATTAAAGTTCACTGATAAAACCCACTCAAACTTCTGTGAAAAATTGCCTCAATGAATATGTTAAGATTCTTAGTTAAATATGACATGATGAGAAGGTAAGTGAAGAAGTGTTATTATATGGAACTACTTGTACATCCATGGAATGAAAAAGTGTGGGTTCACAGAGACAGATATTGACAATGTCTATTGAGGAATTTGCCTGTGAAACTTGCTGTTTAACATCCTCATCATGGAATACATACAACAGGCCCAAAGACTGTGATGCCATCCAGCATTTAAGAAGAATATTGAACACTTATATTTTTAACATATGCTCACTGACCATCTACACATAATCTGACCTCCTCTTTTTATCATCTCAGAGAATAAATACTTTGCTGCATCATTTTGAGATGGAGGTACTTTTGACAGTCCTGCTTCCTTTATAAGCAGGTGCATTAACTATCCAATTTTGACATCCATTACTTGTAAAAGCTAAGCTCTCAGATTTTGACACAGCTACATTCATCTACATTTATTCTTCCATGGTCCAGTCAAATCTGGGATATGAACAAGCCTAAGGTGATGACTTTCACAGGCTGAAATGTTAACCCTTTACTATAGCTAAGCTAATGCTTAATTGTGACTCTTAAATCACAAGTCAACTTTTCTTTGTCATACCCTGATAGCACTATGATGCTTCCCTTCATAAAGATAAGGAACCTTCTATTGTTTGGTAATTGAGAACTAGGCAGTGCTTAAATTTTCCCTTTGATCTGATGTCCCTAACCATTGGTAAGTCTGGGTTTGCTAGTCTTATTTGATCACTTAATGTTTTAAAATAACCAGTAATTTAATGAGAAAAAATAACTATTAAGAAACTAGTAGAGGGATGAGCCCCGGTGGCATAAGTGGTTGAGTGCAGGACTGCGTCCCGAGAGTTTGGCTGTTCAAATCGAGCGGTGGCTCTCAGGAGCAGCACTGGGTAGCGCCCATGACCACTAGAGGCAGTGATGCCCCCCCCCCAAAAAAAAGAAACTGGTAGAGATGAGTAATAAAACAAAATAAAAAGACATAAATAAAATAAATACACATAAATAAATAGAAAGAAGCTAGATCAGATCAGAATTCATGATTCTCACTGGAATAGTTTTCCCAGCAGGGGAAATTGTGACAATGTTTAGAGGTATTTTTAGTTGTCATACTTGTATGGTGCTACTAGCATCTAGGGGTAGAAGAGTAGAGACCGGAGATGTTGTTAAACCTCCTTCAATGCCCAGGATAAATGCACAACATAGATTAATTCCCTTCAAGGAGTCATGACAAGAGTGCTGAATTTAAGAAGTCTGGAATTGAGAGAAAATGGGTTTCCTTCATCTCAATTTAATAATGCATGTATTTTTCAAATAAACAGGAAACTGACATATCTTGCACTCTTATCAAATGTAACTGATATTTTCACTTGCATTCTTAAATCTAAGTCACCAAGGCATTTATCAGTATACCTATTTAGCACGTGGGTAAATAAGTTGTCTACAAGATAAAGCTAAGACCCAGGTCTGTCTGATATACCAGACAGTCTCTCGTACTTCAGTGATTATTGTTTAGATTGAGGGGAGCAGAGCAAGTAAGTCTGAAGCACAATTTAAATTGTGGTGATTCCAAAGTAAGAACAAATTTTACTGACAATCTTTGGAAAATAAAATCAGGCGGTCATATTCTATGGAAAGGATTCTACTGAGACCGACAGGGGTCTCAGGCTGGCTTTTTCAATTACAGCATATGCAAAATGATTCATGTTGATTTTTTAATTCTGAAAATGAGATAGTCCTGGAATTCTTTTGTTTTTTCTTGGGGAGGATGGGGGGTGGGGTGGGGAGGAAGCATCACTGCCCTCTGGTGGTGGGAGTAGGAGACCCAGCCTTTGCTCCGTGGAGCTGGAATTGAACCTCCATCCCAGGGGACCACATTCCCGCGCACAACCACTATGCCACCGGGGCTCAGCCCAGTCCTGGAATTCTTATAGGACAGGCCTGGGCACAGTGCTGGAGAATTTCAGTGAACTCTCATGTACATAAGTGCTACACACAATTGAAAGGAAATGTCAAAGTGGATTTCAAAAGAGGCTAAAATTTGTTATGGATCACGTAGTATTTAAATTGAATAGAAAAATGACAACACAAAAGACTTGGACAGAAAACTTCAAAAGTAATGCAAGAAGACAATATAAAGCATTATAATGAAATGTGCAATGTTAGAAACAGGTTGAGTTAGAAAACACAAAGACTACATCTTCATGTAAAAGAAATAAAGCATACAGTCCAACCCTCCATTTCAAATAAAAAAATTCTATGGTAAAAATACGAGTGAGCATCTAAAGAAAATTGTACCAAACAACCAAATAAATGAATAAAAAACTGTTATTTCTCACACTGTCCGATCTCTCCCCCAACCCACTCCTTTGATGCCCATCCTTCAAAAGGAGCCTATGTGTATATCCTTGCTGTTGGTTCTGTCTCTCCACCCCACCCTCTCTCTACCCTTCCAGCAGCTCCAATCTAACCACTTGCCCAAAGGGGTTCATCCATCCTGGTCTCCCCATAACTCCAGCTCCCCTCTTCACCAGTGTACCTTCTCCAGCCCATCTGGATTTGTAAGGTAGAGTTGGGACCATGATGGTTGAGGGATGGGGGGATGGAGGATAAAAAAAAAAGAAAGAAAGGAGAAACTGATTATAATGAGCTACATATGACCCCCTCCCTGGGGAGTGGTCAACAGAAAACTGAGGGGAGGTATTGGTCAGTGTAAGAAATGGAAAAATAATGATTTATAAATTATCAAGGGGAGGGTGAGAGAGAGAGGGGTGGGGGAGCGATGAGGAACTGATATCAGGGGCTCAAGTTGAAAGCAAATATCTTGAGAAAGATGACAGAAACAAATGTAGAAAGGTGCTTGACACAATGAATGGATGTATGGATTGTGGTAAGAGTTGTATGTTCTCCCAATAAATAAATTTTTTAAAAAATTCAAAAGAAAGGGGGGGTGGGGTTCTACTTTGTCCTATTGCATCTCTAGGATTCAAAATCAATCCAATGGTAGTGAGTTGCTTGTGAGTTGCTTGTGAGTAACTTCTGTATAGCTTATGTCTCAGAACAGTGTGATTTAATAGAATTTATTTAGGTAAAAGGGAAAATAGAATAATAGACTTTCTGTTAGTTGTGCAGGTGAGTTGGAATATAAGCACATCATGACAAAATTTATTTTGCTAGATGCAGAATTCCAGGTGGTAATAGCTTAAGGCTTTTGCATTTCTATTCTTTTTAAGTTCCAAATCATATGTAATTCTCATGAGAAACATGTGGCAAAGGATTTTCAATAGATTCCACGTCATAATCCTTGAGGGTTAAAAGAGCTAAACTTATAAGTGAATGATGCAATGGTATGATATATGGAGACCATCTTTTTTGAGGGGAAAAGCTAAAGTGCATTAAAGGTTTTACAGGTAGATCATTTGATGATCTCAAAGCAGGTGCAGAAAGCTAAGCAAAGTAAAATGATATTTAACAGATGTTCCTTTTAGTCGAGAGGGTAGGAGGTTGGGTGTGGGGCATGAAGGGAAAGAAAGTGGGAACCCATGACAAGTTTGGATATATAGCACCCTCACCAGGGGGACAAGTAACCAAATGATGAGTCAAGAGAGATAATGACAACCGACAGTGAATTTACAAGGAAGGGAAATGGGGAGGGAGAAAAGGGGCTAATCCCAAGGGCTAAAGTAGAAAGAAATTGTTTGGGAAATGTTGATGACAACATATATACAAACATGCTTAATACCAGTGAATGGTGTATCATTATAAGATTTGTAAAAGCCACCCCCCAATAAAATATTTAAAAAAATAAAAAACTGTTGATATTCCACAATTTCAAGAGGTAGCATATAATCAAGAATTAATAGTATTGATGGAAAAAATCCAAGTTTCGCTAAAGGCATTAGTGAAAGGAAAGATTCAGGAACTGATGAAACATAAATTGAAATGTTTCAAGAGGTAAGTCCTGTACTAAAAATAGGCAATTTCTCTATGTGAAGAAATTTAGGCTATTTATGCCCTTTCCCAAGAAAGACAACACAGTGGGATAGGGATTTATCTATTACCATTAGTATTATGTGTACTTTGAAATTTTTGCCAAAAAATGATTCCAGTGGAATCATTTGGGTGCTATAAGAAAGTCTGTCTAGATTCAGAAAAGGATTTTGAATGAAGGATATAATTCCTCACAGCGCTTAAAATAGAGCAAACTAGAAAGATGTTGACTTGTGTTTTACTGTTTATGCAAAGTCATATGACTGTGTGAATGATAACAAAATATAAAGTACATTATAAAGAATAAGAATTATGGAATAAATAATAGTCCTCATGTATAGCCTGTTCATATACAGTTTAACATAAGGAAAATGATGCACCTGGGTTCAATCATTTCACCATCCCTATTCAGTGTGTATGCTAAGAAAACACTCTGAGAAGTTGACCTCTAAGAAGAAAAAAGAGAATTGGAAGAAGACTCCTCAGCATCTTATTATGCCACTGATACAACCTTGCCTGGTGAAGGGGGTGACTTGATGTACTTGTTGATGAAAACTAAAATTGTCATCAGCATGGACTGCAACTCAGTGAAAAAAAAATCAAGATCTGCACAACTGAACCAATATATCACATCATGATATTTGAAGAAAAGATTGAAACTGTCAAGGATTTTATTTGGCTTGTATCTACAATCAACGCTGAAGGAAACATCAGTCAAGACACTAAAGGCCATATTCCTTTGGGCAAATCTACTATATAATAACTCTTTAAAGTATGGAAAAGCAAGAATGTCATTGTGAGGCAAAAGCGGGTCTAATTGAAACCATTTTCATTCCCCTCATAAGAAAGACTATAGAAAATATTATGGACTACCAGGAGAACACACACACATGTCTTGATAGAAGTATAGCCAGAACACTTTTTAGAAGTGAGCATAGCTCAATTTCATTTCACATTCTTTGAACATTTTATCAGGAGTGATCAGTCCCTAAAAAATGGACATTGTTCCTGCTAAAATAGAGAGTCTTTATAAAAGAACGTGGCCCTTGATAAGATGTGTTGATTCAGTGGTCTTAAAAAATAGGCCCAAACATGAGAAACATTGTGAGGATGAAATAGAACTGGACAGTGTTTCTTGTTTGGCTCAGTTTGTTTTTTTTCCTCTGGTGTGTATATGGTCATTAGGAGACAGAATCATTTGATGACACCCAGCAACAACAAAGGCAATAACAACCACACTGTGATGAACAGAAACAGTGAGATCCTAGCTGTTCTGAAAAAGCTAACAAAGGTCTCTCTCCTGGCGCAATGGATGCCAGGCCACATCAAAGCGTCATCATCCAGTGTGCCTTCAACTCACCATTGTTCTTTTATCAAAGCTCTCATGATTTAATGTGAATCACAGTTATCTTAATTTAAAAAACCCTCTTTCTGAAAACAGAAAATGTTAGGTCGTATCCCAGGAAGTCTGATTCACAAGGTATGTACCATGGTAATAAGCAGTTGAGTTAGTTCTAGCACATTGAACCCATATAAACACCTGCTGAGCACTTCTTAGAGTGACTTTCCATTTCTCCGCTCTTATTTCTATCCCACCAATGAATTTTTACTTTAAGGTAATTATCACTGTCATCTGTTAACATTCTCTGGTTGTTTCATTTAAAAATGGAGAGAATATGGTAATGATAAAATGCTTGTATGGGATTTTTGACAAAGAACCAAAACAAAATCAAACAGGATAGGGAGAGCATATACAATAAATGGTGTCAGAATAATTGGACCTCCATCTGCAGGAGAATTATAATAAAACAAATATATGCCTCTCCCCATGCACAAAAATGGACACGAGATGGATTAGTGACCTAAATATAAATTCCAGATTTATAAGAATCATCTATCAGAAAACTGAAAGAAACATAAGGATTCTATTGCAGACAATCACGTAAAATAAAGGAAACACAGATAGCAAAACACAAAATAGCTGACTGGGACGAACTCAAGATACAAGACTTCCTCAAAGAAGGAAAACAAGAGTCCATAATTAAGAAAAAAATATTTTGTCATGATACAATGTGCAAGGGTCTAGTTAACACAATCTATAGAATTCTGCAATGTCTCAAAATTAAAATAACAAATGTTCCAAATAAAAAGTGGCCACAAGCCATGAATATACAATTCTAACACCAAAAATGACACTCAAATATCTAACAGATACTTGACAAAATGCTCATGATCAGTAAGCAAATATGCAAAACAAAACAGTGATGAGATAATCACAATGCACCACAATGATAGCCCAGTTGAAAAAAAAAAAACAGATAATACCAAATACTGGAGAAGATGTGGAGAGATTTGAACTCTGATACACTGGTGGCGGACATGTACAACCATCATGGAAAGCAATATGGTGCTACCTCAAATAGCTGGGAACAGACATCCCATACAATGCATTAATACCTTTACTGATCATAGATCCCCAAGAAGTCAGAGATAAAGCACAAAAAAATGTGTGCTCTCCCATGTTCATTGCAGCACAGCTCACAATAGCAAACAGCTGGAAACAGCCTAAATTTCCCATCAGCAGAAAAATAAATAAATAAATAAATACATTTGATTCCTCTTTCAAAATAATTATATTAATTGATTAATAAAAGGATTAATAAGGACATTCTGGTAACTATAGATGCATCCCTAAAAAAGTGATGAAACTATGAAATACCTCAAGACGTGGATAGATTTCAAATCTATTACCTGAGTGAAATTAGTCAATTACAAAAGAAAATGAAAGACTCTCCTGAGCCTGAGACTAAAATGCCCTAATATCAGAAGAAGCAGATGACTCAAGGTTATGAATGTGAAAGTCATTGTATTAGATTCAAATGTCTTGCCTTGTGAGTGCCCAATAAATGGCAACTCAAGGCTGCTATGTATGTGCTATTTGTTCAGGCCACTTATTTGATCTAAAAAAGTGTCCTTCATCTATAAAATTTCCTGTCCTTGAATGTTTTTAGAATGTTCTATACCATTGACTAAATTAATGGTATTTTCAATAAAAGCAACATATGCCCCATGGGGTGATTTGTAATGTTCTCCAATAAAATTATCGTGATACTTCTAATTAAATTTACAAATTAGCATTTGTAAACTATAGGTATATTAATGTAATTTGAACTTGAACATAACTGTAGCTCCAATCTAAGTTCTTATGATATGGTCCTGCTCAATACTTTTCTGCCTTCATGAAGGGATAGCTGAAGATATGGGTGTCATAGCAAAGTGTGGTGAAGAAAAAGTTGGTACCAGCATATTTGGGTGTCTTCAAGCCTTACTGTAGAACAAGCAACCATCTAAGTGAGGTATCAATAAAGTCCACATGGAAGAAGCACATCAACCTGTATGATGCAAGAACTTTTCATAATAAAAAGCAAACTCAGAGGAGGGAATGATATTCTAGCTTAAATTCAGTTTGCAGAAACTGATGAATGAAAGTGAAAACCCACTTGCAGGGTGTCCCAAGTGCATTCAACTTCTGCTGAGTCCCCTCCAACCCTGGGCTTGGGTTGGAAAGGCCTTGTTATTGACAGAGTACATTGTCGAGGGGATGACTGTAGTTGCAGTTAGGTCCAAATGTGATATCTTGTGATGTGATCTCCCTCTTGATCGAATCTATTGTCTAACGTCTTAAAACTGTCTACTTTGGTTTGGGGAAAGAAACCAGAAAAATGGTCAACATGGTGGAGAGATGAAATTATTCAATTTAAAAATTGGTTTCATAAAATATTGTCAAGTGGTCCTTACAGTTCTGATGGTATTTTTTTCCATCTCTGCTGACCCAACCCTCTGCCACTTCACCTGTGCTTGTACTGTAAAGGTTCTTGGGCAATGGTGATATTACTATGACACTAATTCTGCTGAGACTGTACATCTGGCTTTCAGTTTTTCCCGCAACTCTTGCTTTACCACACAGAGCACATGAACTTTTGGGATTGTATAGTGTAAAAAATCTAGGCTCCGACAGCAAACTCAGTAGACCATAATGTGGCCACTCCTCTTTGGGTGTACTCAGGCTTGTTGCTAATGTTGGAACCTCAGCTTCCATATACGTAAAATAGGCATGATAATACTTTAGAGAATGTTTGGAGGAAGCAGCACAGTCATGTGTCCATAGTGCCTTACAAGTCAGTGTCAATGATACTCCCTTCCATCCTGTGTACTAAGGACAAGTTGATTAGCAGGGTCTAGAGCACTGCTCCTTTCCTATTAAATGCTACTTGTTATCTTGTTCCTTGATGATAATTCTTTAAGATCTACTGTTCAATTGATGCACATTCTTAGGAAGAGAGAATGGAGAGCATCCTGGTCCACCAGGCCTGGAGGGTGATATTCCCACTCAGAACAGCCGATCCACAGAGAGGACCATATGGCAGGGCCCACTATGAAACACGGCATCCTTTGCTGACCCAAGGCCCTATGGGGACACAATGAAGAAGGGTCAAGATTGTATCCAGTCTGACCCCACCACACCATGACAAAACACTAAGGGTGTGCAGCAGAACACGGAGTTACTGAGGGAGTGCCAAGGATATACTTTGGGGCCAGGGTGTGCACCCCTTCTGAATTAACCAGAGGACACTCATGGAGGTCAGCAAACAGAATTTTAACTATTTAAAGGTTTTTATTATTTTTAATTTATTTTTTTCTTACTTATATATATTTTTTGACATTAGGGCTTTGAATACTATTGTACTTTAATGTAATATAAAATTCAGCACTTTACATAATATTAAAAGGAAAGAAACACCACTCAGAAAAAAAAATAACAGTATTGGTCACCATCTCTCCATTCCAATTATGCACCAGAAATCTTCCTGCAAACTTCATCTGAAAAAAATGACCTCTAAGTTTTTCTGTCATCACCGTTTTAGAGCAGAGCAAACACAGGTTACACAGAAAGTGGTGCTACCTGCATCCCAGGACTCAGGTCTCTCTGATATGAAAATCACAGTTTTTTAGTAAGATGAGATATTAGCTGCATAACATTGTCAATCTAGTTGAAGTAAAAAACACATATGAAAACAGCCGTATTAGGATGCCCTACAGGACAGCAAGAGAAAGGCTTGCATTGCAGTGGAAATACACAGAAACAATAGAAAATACTCAATGATGTGCTTTGAGTGCGATTTTCACACATCCAGGAATGTAAAGAATGGTCCATGATTGGTGAATTTGGCGCAGAGAATATGTATGCATTTGGGTATTCTTAAGGAAGACAGAGCAGAAAAGGCTTGAATCTGACATGCAGGTGGGAAGCTAGGGCATGAAAAAGTAATTTCAATTTGGTGCAATTGGGAGAAGTCATTCTACACACACACACACACACACACACACACACACACTAGAACTGGGAGAGGGGATCACTGCTATTGTTTCAATCCATACAGTGAAACGGTTCTGAGCATTCAATCCACCTAGACAACATCAGGTGGAGGGAGGCAAAGTGTAGAAACTGATGACAAAACTAACTAAATAGTGCGGAAGGAAAACACCATTCTGCAGCCTTTGTAGCCAATCTCTTTTCTATGCAACAACCTTCCTAGACTGAATTCTCAAATGCCTTTCTAGCAATACTCTCTGGAATTGAAAATAATTCCCAAGTCCCTGGACTCATTTATTTTCTTCAGGTACTGCCTGGAAGCCATCTGTAACTGTAAACAATCGTTCCATTTGGGACAATTAAAATTGATTTTCTATTATGCTAAAACACTTAATTAGCATTCCTGCCTTCCTACCTTGATGAATTTTTTAAACACAGGGACCACATTCAGTACCTGTGAAAGGGAAAGGACGTCATCAGGGTGAAGATCAGCTCTTGTCTTACACTTCCACTCCTGGCCCCTTCCTTTGTGGGCCTCCCCCTCCCCTTCTACTCCACAATGTGGACAAATGCGTCCTTTTTCCAACTGGGCACCCAGGTTTGTTTACCTCAGCACCAAAGGGTGATTTTTCAGGGACAATTTACTGTATTTCATTCTGTTGCCTTGGAGTCAGAACATCCAGCAAAGCTTTCTTGTCATCCATCTCTCAAACTCCCTGAAGTCTTTCCTCAGCTCCAAATGCCAAACAAAAACAAAACCTAGAAAACATCACTATCCTTCTAGAAAAATTATTAGTGTTTTTTTTTCATTTGGAATCCAGCAAGAAGGACACAAAATTGATTCCACAAAGGTTTACTTTAAGAGGAGGAGAAAAATACCAGATATTTTCATAGCAAGACACTTATGGGCACATATGAACACACAGAAGAAGAGAGACTTACTTTCTAGGTTCAAGGTGCACAGGGTTTGGGGGAGACAGCATTGCTTGCAGAGGGATTTGGATTCTCCCACTGACAGGTGATTAACCAACATCTTCACTTTCTATTGCAATAAACATTTTTGGTTATAATGGATTTTCATTCCCACAAGTTTACAAATTGTGACCAAATAATCTTTTATAATTGAATGTAATAAACTACAAAGATGTTGGGTGACCTTTATCAGTCTTTCCCAAAGTTGGCGATTCCCTGGAGTGGGGATCAGGGGAAGACTAGAATGATCTGTGGGGAATGAAAAATCAGGTAGCTACACTTCATCCTGGATCATGGACTATAGTGCAAACACTTTTAGTTGCCAAGGGGCATTGAGTAATTTTCTGAAAAGGGGCTAGTAGACCTAATAGGTTTGGAAACCAATGCTTTATACTGTAGATATGCCACAAAGTTGCCATTTCCCCCAATGCATCTCCTTTCACTTCTCTGATGCTGTTGATAGATCATCCACAGAGTTCCTCGCTCCTGGAGACTCCAAGCACAATGGAACAAAAGGCTGCCCTGCCAAGGTTTGTGACCTACTCCTGATTAGTTGCAGATTTGGTTCGCTAATACAGAGTTTTCATGGGATGATTTTCAAAAGTAGATTTCCACACCTTGCATCCTAATCAATCCTATAAACAAAACTCTGTTGAAGCCCATTCAGCATAGCAACACAGAACTACCATTCATAGACAGGAGGCCCTCAAAGGTAGGCAATTAGACTTATTAGGCACACCCATACCACCTTCAACTCTTCATCAGGCACAACGATTGGTCTAGTTTCTCAATGTTGCCAATGGTAAATCAGTCAAATACATGCCTAAAAGTTAGTGCTATGGACACACCCAGAGGCATCTCAAATCTACTTCTGGTCAATTCCGTTTTCGAAACCCTATTTGAGCAGCAGTTCTACTGTGCACACATTGGCTTGCCATGCAGAAGAATCTATTCAATGACAACTGAAAATAACAACAATGGTTT
The DNA here is from genome assembly GCA_004026705.1 of Nesogale talazaci. NCBI lineage: Eukaryota > Metazoa > Chordata > Mammalia > Afrosoricida > Tenrecidae > Nesogale > Nesogale talazaci. The sequence goes on from PVJH01003347.1 coordinate 48,968, forward strand.
GGCACTCTTGTCTAGATATCCTCAGTGTAGCTTCAGTGAAACATTTTTTTACAACCATTTTAAAACTAGACTGGGAACAAACAAACCTGAAATCAGATTAAGCGTACAAAACAAAAAACAAGAACACCTCTCTCTGTGCTTGCCCTGGTGCTTTGGCATGAGGTGGTTCGTCCCTGGATATGATCATTGTGGACAAAATGTGGCTGAAGGGATGAAAGATGACAGTTCTGATGAATGAGAACACACTCTGTAATAAGGAGTCCACTCAATCACAATGACAAGAGGTCCCAGCATCTGGTGTCTATCCACCACTGCACAGCAGCCTCTGAATATGAGCAGGAAGCAAACAGCTTCTGTTTACCTTTGGAAAAAGAAGGAAGCAGGGTCAGCCATAATTTTATCTTGGCATCACTATTCAAGTAGCGCAATGGACAGCTGTTGTTGTGCCATATTTCTCCATGATGAGGACATTAATCAAGGTGGTTTCCACTCTCATATTTGCAATCAAGAGGTGGGCATTTAACCCCAAAAAGCCTATGTGGGCCTCTCTTTCATGGAACTCAAAGACTGAGTTGACTTAAGACAAGAAGGAGGTGTTCTCAATTCAGCTCCCTTTATTAGTGGAAGATTGAATGGTCGCCTCTTTTTTTTCTGCTCCATAACCTCCACATGTTCCCATTTCCTAAATTTCCAGCAATTTTGCTGCTCACCTTGATTTCATGAGCTATCTCAGGGTTTGAAAGATTTATTTTTTGTAAGAGACATAATAAATATAAATAGTAAATATTCTGTAAACAGTTGCAACTCCCTCTATTATTGTAGCTCAAAAGTATCCATGGAAGTTATGTTAATGAGTAGGCCTTATTGTGTTCTAAATTTCTTAATTATAGTAACTGATTTTGGGGATTTCATATGATTTTTCATCTCACAAAATATTCTTCTGTTAAGTTTTCATCTATTCTATAGTGTAAAAAGTATTATCTAGAATGCTATTCAAAAAATTGTTGGAGAATAGATTTGACATGTGAAGCATAGTGTTCTGAGCCTGAACTAACCTATCCCCTTCTAAGAACTTTCTTTATTTTCCACAGTTAGTTTCTGATGCTTGCAACCACAGATGCCTCATTCAGACAAGTAAAGCATAAGCAGACAAGTAAGATAGGATAATTATATTGTGTGTGGAAACTTTTTTCTCTGCAAGGAAAATGGGTAGAAGACACTCCAATGAACATTACCCATTTTCTTCATTTTTCCTTCATTTATTCATCAATCTATTGATTAAATCATTATGAAGCACCTCTTGAACACTGAGAATACAGCTGCAATTTAGGCCAACACAGACCTGCCCTCCTGAGGGAGATTTCTGTGTAACAGGCAGAGTCCTCTGATGAGACATAAAGAAGGTATTAAAAGAATTGCTTGTGGTTTCACAGGAAGTTCTCTGGGGAGCCTGAGAGCTGAGAAGGCAGGTTCTGAAGAGGAAAGCAGATGTATGAAGTTCAAGGTAGTAAGATTAGAGTCATCACAGCACACACAAGAGGGTAAGAAATTTGAGCTCATAAATGAATTAATGCTTTAAAAGAAAAAAAAGATTGAAAAAAAAGGAAGAAAAGATTGAGAGGGCAACCAAGAGGGATTCTAACCTCTTGCTTAAAGAGAGGAATCCCTACATGGTATATGGTTAATGCACTCAATTGTAGCCAAAAGGTGAGTGATTTCACTCCACCTAAAGTCATTTCAAAAGAAGCAACTGGCAATTTATTTGAAAGGGGGGGGAGGTTGTCAGCCATTGAAAGCGCTGTAAATTGAATTCTACCCTGACAAACAGGGGATCATCATGAATGGGAATGGAGTAGACAGCAACTGATTAATTACTGGTAAACTCAGGAAAGAAAGGAGTAAAACAGAAAAATCTCCAAAATACATTGCAAACAAGATGCACTGAATTGAATAAAAACCGAGTGATTAAAATGAAATAGATGCATGTTTTAGATTGCACTGGTTCGCTGCCATACTTGGCCAAGTCTGGATGGAAGTAAGAGTAGCTTTCTTTTCCCCAAGATGACCTGGACATAAAAGACTAGAAGCAGAGTTCGGGCACCTCACATCACCATTGGCGATTCTGCGGTCTTCCTTTCATGTATTCTTAAAAAAAAAAACCTAATTTCTTGATACTTAAACTTTGAACATTGTTCTTAATATCAAAGAAAATCCGTCCAGCTGTCTATATCAGCCTGTCTCACTTGCCACGTGCTTAGAGAAAACAGATGGTGAGTCTTTTCTCTGCAGTGTCTTTCTCAAATGCTCCTAAATAAAGGTTGTCTGTTGGTTGACCTAAAGATTGTTTTTTTCTGCGCTTAATTAGCTTGGGTGAAGGAACCTCTTCTCAGATGGACTAGAGTGTCATGGCTTATTAGCACACAGGTTTGGATTTTACTATATGATACAGAGAGGCCCAAAGGACTGGCTCTTTCCTTTCTGTTCTTAGCTCCTGCTCATTCTGTCAGGGGAAATGGTGCTGAATCCCCAACAGTCAGGAAGTTCATGGGTAATGAATGCAAACAGTCTGGATTTACTACAAAATACCAGTAATGATGCTTTCCTAAGGTTTTCGTGACTCTTGGAGGAAATGATTGAGGAGCTTTTATGTTTTGCAAAATCAACTTTTTAATTAAATACATTTTTGGAAAGAAAAAAGTATTGCTCAAATATAAGTGTCTGAAAATACCTTTAGATATATGTCGACTGTACTCATCCACAAGGTAAATAGCACATAAGGTATATAGCTATGAGTAATTATTTAGTGTGTGAATGAACCAATGAACCCATGTTTATAATTATGCATGCATGGTGTGTATGGTTATGTATTCTGTACATAGATATTCATCAAATACTTGTACTGCCATTCAAATGTCGGGATAAATGCCACGTGAAAACTCAAAATGCCTACATCTGTCAGTGAGTTGATTTCAGCTCCTAGTGCTCCTGAAGAACAAGTGCAAGCACCCCTCTGGACTGCCAAGACTGGGCCACTTTATGGTAGTAGAAACTCTCACCTTTCATACACGAGTGTCTGGCGGGATCAAACAGCTGAACTGTTGGTTAAGTATCCCAGTGTTTAACTTATGACAACACCAAAACTCCTTACAAGTTGAAATGACATTGAAAGGAAAATAGCTTTGAGCCACAGCTCACTGTGCCTATAGATCTGGTTAAAATGCAGATTCTGATTCAGTATCCATGCCTGGGCATCTAACGTTAGCAGAACATTGTCAATCTTAAATTGGCCTTTACGTGAAAACTTGTCTCCATTTTAATTTGTTGGTTGGCCTTTGGTGTTATATAACTTGAACTTATCAGAGTCATATTAGTTTCTCTAGCCTGATATATCCTTGGAAAGTAGCAAGTATTTGCCATATAACACTAGGACAGAATGTTGTGGCTTCTCTTTCTTTGGACTAGAGTAATTTCTATATGTTCAAAATTCTCCAAATTGAAATAAAGATTCTGTCAATATCTGTGGCAGTTACATAATCTCCTGTCAACTTGTGAAGGGTTGCAGTCTAGTGTGTCAATCAAGTTGCAGCTTGATGACCTCATTTGGAGGCATGATAGAGATAAACCATCGACTAGAGGGCAGACATACTCTCTGCTTGGTCTTCCTATTGAAAAGCCTCACTGAGCTATGCTGATTATAGCCAGAGCCCTGGACCTGGTGTTGCCCCATCAGACCCACACTAGCGCTGAGATTGTCTCACCACTACTGGATCCACAAGACCGTCTACCCATTGGCCTGGGATCTTTCTGCATTCAGTTTCATTACATGGCTGTGTGAGCATAAAGAGGAATTTGTGGACTAGTATCAGCATATGGCCTACTATCGGACTTAAGTACTTGATCTGGACTTGGTTGGGATGTTTTCTGAGGGTAGAATTGTTCTTTTACATAAAGTTCTCTCTTACAAATATGAGTGTCTTTGGATTTGTTTCTCTAATCTATCCAGACTAACACAATATCCACAATGAACATTCGCGCAGGCAGGTCTTACCCTGTAGTCCTATAATTGCTCCATGGAGACAGTTCTTCTTTTGCGTCTCCTAACATAGGCTATGTATGCGGTTGTTGTTTTTTCTGAGATATGATCCTCACAGGAGAAAATTCCATTAATTCCCTTTTGCTTAGATTAACTGGAGTGGATTTCTGCTGCTTGCAATAAAATATTCCTCTCTGACAAATCACTTATTCAGCTAATGTTTTTTAAATGCCCACAATCTGTCAGGCACTTGTGAATAGATGACGGGAAAGCAGTAGGTCTCTGCTCATGTCCTAGCCAACATCACAATAAAAATGCTGTAGTTTGTTGCTGACATAAAGTGTGGGGGCAGAAGAGGTTGTATGTCCCTTTGAATATGGTGATGAAAGGCTGATTTTTCTGGGGAAATAGAGCTCATATCTAAGTAACTGAAAGGAAACAACCATTGGAAGAACAGAGTGAAGAAAATTCCAGAAAGAGAGAACATGTGTGAAGACAGAAGCAGGAAAGAACAGCAATGCCAAAGAGCACAATTGAAATATCTGATCTGTCACATTGACCCTGACTTTAGGATTCACCATCCCCCCCTCCACCCCTCGAGTGATGAAAACACTTAAATTTACCTGCCAACCAATTGAATGATTAGAGATTGGAGTATGTCTACAGGTGTCTCAGAAGAAAGACTGGGAGCTCTGTTTCTGAAAAACCCTGTGGACTCCACTCCTATTCTTTTTTTAAAAAAATCATTTTATTGGGGGCTCTACACTGTCTGATGTCTCCCATCACTCACTTTTTTATTGCCCAGCCCCAAGTGATTGGGCTATATTTATACTCTTGCAATTGGTGCCCCCTTGCTACCATACCTTCTCCCCACCCTCCCAGTGTCACCATTCTCATCACTGGTTCTGAAAGGATCATTTGTCCTGGAAACCCTGTGTTTCCAGTTCCTGTCTGTGCCAGTGTAAATCCTCTGGTTAAGACAGATTTTTTTAAGGTAGAATTGGGATCATGATAGTGGGGGTTGGGCAGGGGGTCGGGAGGAAGCATTGAAGAACTAGGGAAAAGCTGTATGTTTCATCATTGCTACACTGCACCATGAGGTACTCATGAGTCAGCACTGACTCAAGGGCATCTGATAACAAGGTTGGGCCACTCCTAATCTGCCCAATGTTTGACTGGGAACTTCTTGAGAGACAACACCATTCCAAAATGAATATTTCCTTTTCTCTAAAATTATTTTACCACACAGATATTTTAAAATTTAATCACACCTTTTTTGTATATCCAAGGCTTGTCTCCTAATACTATTATAACTGTCTTCAGGCTAAGAATGTGTCAGATACTTTGCTTACATCCCCACACATTAAGTACATAGTAGATGTCCCATAAAAATGCATCCATTGATATTCTAAATCCCTAACAAGATTAGGCAATAACGCTTGAATACCGCTACAGCATCCTCTCTATGTGTTATCTCTGCCTTCATTAATTAAAGCAATTAGGAAAGAGATTCTTTATATATCCATTCTACTCTTCAAAGGCTGACAGTTCAATTGGATTCATCAACTGAGTCCCCAAAGTTACAAGCTCTTATAATTAGTAATTGACTTCAGAAGATTTAGCAAACAATGACAAAACATGCCTGCATTTACAATCCCTTCTAACACAGAGAAATAATCATCTTAAATACACCATATTTGCACCATATACAGAGGGTCTACTATACTACCAAGTGAGAAAATCACACTGTCATGGATGATTAAAAGATAATGTTTACAGTACTATTGAATTAAAAAAAAGAAAAGGATTAATCATTAGCTATGTGCTAAATGGTGGGTATGTCATTTTCCTGGGATAAATCTGGATGCCTAAATACAATGAAATCTGTTGCTTTCATTGTCAGGCAATTCTTGGGAAATCATTTAGTTATTTTTGGATTCCTTTGTATTCATTTAGTAACACTTAAGAGGGAAAAATCACTATCATTTTGAAAAAAAAGCTGGACCTTGTGTTTGTTCACATGACTCAGATAGGCTAGTAAGGAAACCATGACAAGACACAACAAGGGCAGTCAAACTTATCATCCACCGCTTCCCAGATATTCTCCATTCATTAGTGAATTGAAGAATTCTTTTTATTTATTTCTTTTAAAAATACTGACATGAGAAATTTACACAAAAAATTGCAATTCACTGATAGAAGTTCTCATTTTCCATGAATGATGTCTTGATTTGATTCCCAATCAATGCATCTCATGTCAGTAGATCTTGTGTGTTGCCATGATGCTGGGTAGGTCTCACCAAGCTTCCAGGAAAAGATGGACTGGGAAGAAAGTCCTGGTGATTTGTGATAGAAAACAAGTCATTGAAAACTCCATGGGTCACAACAATTGGTTATGCTGCTGATCATGAGCATGGTACAGCCCCAACAGTTCTTTGCTCCACTGTGTGTGAGTCAGGGTGGACTTAGTGGCTGCTCACCATGGGGGCCACTTCTTCCCTGGGGAAGCAACCACCTTCTGCTACAGGCCTTTCTCCTGTCTTGCTTCAAGCCATTTCTTGTGATGTTAATTAAATGCAGCATTATGACAGGGCAGTTACATCTCACTGAACAAATTATATGTATTAATTAATACTGTGTCTATTAGAAGGAGAAAGAAGTGGGGAAGAAGTTTAAAGTGAGTGCCACAAATTACCAGTTTAGAGTGACATTGACTAGAAATTATCTGATCACTTGGATTTTCAGAATGGCTGTGCCTTTAAAATGGGATTAAGATTAGCTTTAGTTGTTAGCTGCCTTGCATTCTCTTCACTCATGGGGAAATCACACTTTACAGCATAGAATGTAGGATTTGGGGATTCCCTTGGCTGTAATTCTAACAGAAGGTAATTGTCAGGCCGATAGAACCTTTGAATTGATCCAGTAGGATATTTTCCATGCAGAAGAACATAGATAGCACTGAGTAGATGCTAATTCAGATGTGTACTGCTGTTGGGTGCCATTGAATATATGTCTATGATGCCATATGGCAGAGTGAAAACCCCCCATAGAGTCAAACATACAGTCAATTTGATAAATTTACTAATCACAGTTTCAACCCCAATCTGTAGGGTAGAAAAAGATATGTGTGCCAAAGAGGAGAGAATGGAGTGAGCAATCTGATAAAAATTAACCAGATCCATCATAGATAAATGCCAAGTGTTCACAAGCTCTACAGGCCAATTTCTTCAATAATTATCAAATGCCAGACTAGGGTGTGCCTGTCAGTTTCCTCGTAGGCACGGTAACCTGGACACTGAAGAAAGAAGACCAAGATAGAATCCTTAGACATGAACTGTGGTGCTGGTGGAGGATCTTAAAAATACCATGGACTGCCCAAAAAATCAAAGGATCTGTCTTGAAAGAAGGGTGACTTCTTCGGAGTCAGATTGGAGATACTTTGTCTCCTGTACTTGGATCATTTTATCAGAAGAGGCAAGTCTCTGGAGGAGGCATCGTGCTTGTGAAAGTAAAGGGGCAGAGATAAAGAGGAAAGTCCTTCACAAGATTTAATGGCACACTGGGTGTAGCAATGGGCTCAAACAGAGCAGCAATTCTGAAGATGATGAAGGATTAAGCAGTGCTTCGTTCTGTTGTACTTCAGGTTGCTGTGGAACATAGGTGGGTCAGAGACACACCCTTAAGAATGTGGGTCATGTGATAAGAGAAGGTAGAAGTCTCCATCGAGGTCTTTTTCTGTATAGCAAGCTGAAGATAGCAGACCTTTTAGCATAGCTGTTCTCAACCTGTGGGTTGTTCGATACATGACAGTTGCAAAATTATAGTTATGAAGTACAACAAAAATAATTTCATGGTTGGGCGCTCATCACAACATGGGAAACTGTATCAAAGGGTCACAACATTAGGAAGGTTGAGAACCACTGTTTTAGTGGAAACACTGCATCTGGAATTCCAAATAAGGAAAGTCACAGCTCATGGTTACACAGAAAAAAGACAATGCCAACTCCCAATTCTTATTGTCATCTAAGGAATGGCATCTTCAATATATCTCAAACTGGAAACAAAAACGATTTTCTCAGAAATCTGATCATGGTGGATATATGAATACTGAACATTTGATGCAATGGAATATTTTATATACAATGAAACAAAGGGAAGCTCAAAAACAAAAGGATATGAGCTCAGATAAATTTCACAGTAAATTGAAGGAGGCAGTCTAACCTGATTTGTCAAAACACATTTGTAAAAATGATTCACACAAAATAATATGGGAGTTGGGGATGAAAGGGGGTTATGGTGCAGCAAAGTCAGGAAGAGTAGATTTACAATTAAACTAACCATATGACTTTGGTTTAATTCTGATTCCTCTGCTTAACAGTTTTATCTGGTGAAACGTCAAGAGCTGTGCTTTAAGTCCTAGTTCTTCCCCCACTTTATGTGTGATCTTTTGTATTCTTCTTTTGTATGGCTCAGCTAAAAGGTGCCTTTGTGGAGACTTGGTGGTGTAGATGTTATGTGTTGGGCTGCATACAAGCTTAGTAGATTGGAAATCCCAGACACTCTGCAGGAGGAAAATGGTACTTTCTATTCCCATAAAGAACTGCAGTCTTGGAAACTCATAGGGTAAGTTCTACCCTGTCCTATGTGCCACTATGGATCAGAATCAACTCATGGCAGTGAGTTTTGTTTGGGTGTAAGTGCTATAGCTGGCTAGGCATTGGACAACTAACCAGAAGTGGGTGGTTCAAACATATCAGCCACCCTATAAAAGAAAGATGAGTTTTTCTACTCTTGTAAAGATTTGTAGCCTCCGAAACACACAGAGAGGCTCAATATATCATGGAATATAGTAGAATAAATTCTACTCTATTCTATAGAGTCACCATAAGTTGAAATTAATGGGCTAGCAGGGAATAGCACTTTTTTTGTTTGTTTATTTGAGTTCCAATGTGGTTTCCTCATCTAGATATAAGTATTTACCTTTGTAGTGTTTGTAAAAAGTGATATGTATAAAGTATTTAAAAGAGTGACTGCCAGAGAGTAAACTCTCATTAAACATTAGCTCCTTTGGAAATGCCACCAAGAGAGACCAATATCTGGAGAAGGATATCTTGCTCAGTAGAGTAAATTAGTGAGAAAAAAGGAAGACCCTGGAGAAAAGGTTCCATAACAGGTATGGAAGAAGGGCTCCAACAGAATCCTGTGGACATGGCACAGGAAGGGGCAGGATTTGCTTCTCTGGAAAATTGGGTTGCTGTGATTCCTGTGTGACTCCGTGCAATTTCAAAGTGACTGCGGTGTCATTGACGAGAAGAGCCCTCCTGAGGGAGTTGTTAAGAATTGAGTGCTAACCTCAAATTCAGAAGTTCGAAACCACCAGCAAGTCCGCAATGATGAGATTTTCTGCTTCTGCATTACGTAGATCCTTGGAAACTCTGGGAAGTGATTCTACTCCCTAGACCTATTTTGACTCAGGACATTGTTTTTTATGCCTATTTGGTATTATTGGTTTCCCTTAGTGATGCACAAAGTTAAGCACTGGGTTGCTATCTGAAACTGTCTCAGAGATGTCCATGGGCAATGATAAGGCATTCTGATTCCAAAATATGAAAGTTATGGCAACCTTGTGGGCACAGTTTTGTCTGGTACAGAGAGAGTTGCCGTGAGTCAGAATCAAGTCAAAAACAAGCAGTTGATCGGTTTAGACATTTTTGGTGGTGGATACATTATCATGACACACTTAATGAGATGTTAGACTATAGTGCGGTGTTTTTTAGGTAACTCTGAATGTCCATTGACTCTTAGGTGGCAGTGTCTGCCTTTTCTGCTTTTGAAACTGGGTAGTCTTTGGACAACCACATGGCTCCCAAAGATAAGTTTTAAACAATCTTGTGACTTCTGCTGGCTCATCACAGTAAGAAATTAGTTCTGGAACACATATAAGAAGTTCAGCAATTCTAAGGCCACTACACACATGTGCCTTAGAGAGTGTGTGTGCCTGCATGCACACACACAAAGAGACAGAGATACACACACCAGGAGACAGAGAGATAGTCACAGAGGGAAAGGGAGAGAGAAAGATGCTTGCAGTATTTTTTCTACCTTGCTTCAGCAATTTGAGTTGATCTCTGATTCATGAACAACAAAGTTGACTGCTTATGTTTCCAGCCTAAGTTTTCTCAAGATAACCTGTGCATCACTAAACAACTAGACCTCAAAGATGCTGTACAGTTAAGGCTGAGCCACCACTTTGGACCAAATGAGCCAGAGTAGGGAGAGAACTTAGATCCTAGACTTCTCATGAATGCATACTAGTGGAACTGAACTATCTTGCTTGAGGAGCACTACATGTGCTTCTGAAGTGCAGCAATTAATCAAGGCAAACTTTCCTTGTCATTTGAATGTCAGTCATAGAGCAATTGGATTAAAACATATCATCCAACACACATCACTGCTCTCACCTCACACTCCCTTAGGATAGCAATCAGTGCCACTTGGCAGAGTTAATTCATTAAGCCATTTTCACACATTAATTTCTCAGTGGACAAGTAATTTCCTAGGAGAATAAGAGAACAAAGGAAAAGAATCAAGGTTATCAGGGGGAAACACTAGGGAAATAGATTTTCAGAGCAGGAGTGCCCCAAAGGACTGCTTTGTGTATACTGGGACAGTGAATCAGGGTACAGAATTCCAGATGAAACTCAGACCAACAGAAATGAGAAGAGGTCTGCAATCAAAATCTATTTCCTTATTAGCAATTTCCAAAAATAGATATTCCTGTAGAAATAAAGGAAAGCACTTTATGTTATTTGTTGTTAATACTTTCTAGAGCAGGGGGGCTCACACTTTTTCAGCATGCAATCTACTTATAAAATGATGAAGTCAAAATGATGCATCAACTACAAAAATGCAAGACAGATATCTATTTTTATTTATTTATTACATTTATTAGTAAATTCACTGAGGATTTTTTATATGTACAATGCATGTTTATGTGCCATACGTAACCATGAATCCATATTGCACATCCAACACAATTAACTGTGTACATTTTTATCATTACCTGAGCTTATTCTGATGACTTACACTGAATGGAATGAGTCAGGAATGAAGAATCAAGATAGTAGCTGCCAGTCAGCCTCAAGCACACTTCCAAATGATCATCAGTCATGGTGGAATGGCACTTGGACTTCATGATCTTTATGTGGGAAAAGAATGACTTACATCAATAAGTAGAGTTGAATGATGTGGTCAAGGAAGTAGCATATTTTCTCATGTTTGGGTACTTTCCCTATGTGAGAAAGTTCCAGAACTCTTCATGTGCTCTGGACTTTAGCTGAATTTAAGCTTATAGTGTCAAAATTTCCCATTCTGTAGGAAAGTGATACCTTTTTGTCTTCTTACTGGGTCCAGTTCCCCCACTTATTTGACAACACTTCCTTAGGTTTAAGAGGGGAAAAAAGGTCTAAAAATTGATGATCACTCAGCTTGTCAGCTGTTTGTGATCACTAAGCACAGTTGTTTGTGCATGCGTTTGACACTAAGATTGCATCTGATTGGCTGCACTGCATATCAATTAAGGGACAGGATTGATGATAGGCTTATGTCAATTTTTTAATGCTATACAATCTACCCACACTTCATTTGCAATCAACTAGTAGATCACGATCGACGTGTTTAGCACTCCTGTTCTAGAGAAACTACCGTGTTCCATCATTTTGATCCTGTTGCCTTTCCATCTTTGTTCTGTCTCATTCATTCTTGAATCTTGAAAATGGTGTGAAACTCCAACTATATCTGAGTGTCAGTTGTAACTGAATTGAACAACTCCCTGTTTGTCTCAAGGGCACCTGGCTCTCACCTAAAACTGAAGTTGACTTTGAGCAAAAGACAAGTTTTAGTAGTTTTTGTAGTGATTCCAATTTATATCACAGAATATGGATTTCTAAACCCATATGAGTGAATGTCAGTAAAAAAGGGGGGTCGGGGAAGAATGCTAGCATGATGTATAAACTGCTGGCCTAGAACTGCTGATCTTGCAGTGAGTCACCTAATGGCTCTTTTGACTCATATTAAAAACTAGAAGAAAATAATGAATACTTATTTTTGTGTAAACATTTTTCTTGATTTTATATACTAGTGGTGTCATGCAATTTATGTCCTTTTTGGTGGGCTAATTTCACTCAGCACAATGGCCTCCAGTTTCATGCCTGTTGTGAAATGGTTTGCAGATTCACTGCTATTTTTCAGCATTATTTAGTATTCCATTATGAGTACACCACATTCATCTTTTCATGGACACTTACCATATACTCATGTATAACCTGATTTTCCACACATTTTTAAAGCAGTGTTTGTGGTAAAGTTAGGTGTATCAGCTGATATTTGGGTTGGTTTATACTGAAGCATAAACGATAGGTTCTTTCTACCTTTTGCTATTGTGAATAATGCTACAGTGCATATGTGCACATGTTTTTCTGTAACTGTTCTGATTTCTCAGCAGTATATACCTAGGCATAGGAATGCTAGATGATATGGTAGTTCATCTTTTAGCTCTTTGAAGAAGTGTGATATCATTGTGCATAGTGGTTGCTTCTGCTCTCTTTTTTCCTAATTACAGGTTAGGTCATGGAGATCCCAGGGCTATCTGAGGACTATGCTCCTGAAGGTTTTCAGTGAAGGCCATTTTGAAATTAGATAAATACCCTTGTAGAGAGGAGACGCTATCTCCCAAGTTGCTGGGAGTCAGTCTCAGAGACAACGAACTATGGACAAGACAAGATGGCAGCATCTGAGGAGCTGAAGTAGCCGGAAGAGAAGCCACATGGCCTTATCCTGATGGAACCAGACCTCTGAAGCTGGAGAAGCCACACGGAGACCCCTGCCAGAACTGAGTTGCCTGTACCACCACTGGATGCTGTTGATGGACCCTGAGCTCTGGAAGTGAGGAGCCATGGGTAGAACTCTCCCAGCGCCAGGATTCTGCACCCACTGGCCTGTGACTTTGTGAGTTGGAAAGAGCCATTATAGACTGGTGTTGGGCAAATGGGCTAATATCGGACTTATGACTTTGAACTGGACTGAGTTGGAATGCTTTCTTAACACCCTATTCCTCTTGTATATAAACCGTACCCTTATATCCATATGCGTGTCTATGGAATTTGTTTCCCTAGTTTACCTGGACTAATACAGGACTATGGGTTGCAAGAATGTTTTTTTTTGGGTGAGGGGCATCACTGCCTCTGCTGGTCATGGGGCACTACCCAGCACTGCTCCTGAGAGCGGCTGCTGGATTTGAACCGCCAAGCCCAGGGGCCCACAGGCCTGCACTCAACCACTTATGCCACCGGGGCTCAGCCCGCAAGAATGTTTTTGAAGTGTTTAAAAGATTGGCACATTTATGTTTGTGACCATTGCTCGCTGCCTATCCTTTCAGAAGGAAAATACAAGAAACAAAAACATCGTATAATGTCCATCCAGGTAATTCTCACTCAGCATCAACATGTTTCATGGCAAGTGACTCCCTAGCCACTCTGTGCCCCATTCATAGAAGTTATAAGATTTCATTCATAAGCATTTAACTTTTAATTGGATTAAATATTTGTGTGAGCTAAGAGCTTACCATTGCTTTTATTCTAAACTATTTGACCATTCATTTTTCACATCTATTTATTTATTTTACCTCCATGTGCATATACTGGAACCCTTCAAAATTTTTAAATGACAGTCTTACTCTTTATATAAAACTTGTAAGGAGATACTCCTTAGTAAAAGAAAGCCAAATACCTTGGTTTTGAGGCAAATCTTCACCAACAACAAAATGAGTGATTCCATGTCACTTTCTTAGTTCTGCTTGTGATTTCTAAATCGAGGTGTCCAGATTTAGGCCAAGAATTTGTAAGCCTGTTTCTCTGCCCTGCCATCCACCATTCCCACAAATTGCAGTGGAATGATTTAAAACAATTATGGGTAATGACTCTGAGGCTCTGAGGAAGGAGTGAAAAAGATTCCCTCCATGTGATCTCAAAGCTTCCTTCTCCTCCTGATTCTTGAATCAACACATACTCCCATCTACAAATTCTGAGCACCGAGAAAAGGAGTCCTGATGGCACACAGGGTTATGAGATGGGCTGTTAACTGTTGGTAACTAGTTCAACTCTGGCAGACATGCCTAATGAGAAAGTGGTATTTTTATCTCAATGATTTACAGCCTCTGAAAACTGATGGGACAGTTCTAATATGGGTTATAGGATCATGATGACAGAACCAACTTGCTAGCAGTGAAATGAACTAGGAATCTTCTTGATGGCAGTGAACTGAAGCACATGGTCTGAAACCAACAGGCTGAATAATCTTTACATACATATACACACACTAGCACTCTCTAACTGACAAGGACAATTCAGGAACTAGCTTTCCTTCATTATGGATCTTTAAAATGTACACCATTTTTTAGAAATATGTCTTTCCTCTTTTTGGAAGGGGACTTTTTTCTCATCCAAAACACATTCAATAATTTGTTACAAGAACTGATATTGTAATATGACAGTTGCAAGCTAACATATCTAACCATTTGCTCAAAGAAAACAGTTTCTAGACAGGAGATAATCCTGAAGTAAATTGGAATTGCATGCTACATTTGGGTGAATTCGTAGTGCTGCCTTTGCATACGTATACCAGAAGACACTTTAGACTGGAAGACTCTTTTTTTATAACAAACACTGTGTCCCTCAAGCATTTTTGCAATTTCCATGAGCTGAAGTGTTTTGGAATTGAGTTTATATCTTATCGAAAATGGTTACTCAGGGCTAAGCCCTGGTGGCGTAGTGGTTGTGTGCGGGACTGTGGCCCACTGGGACGGAGGTTCAATTCCAGCAGTGGGGCTGGGCCTCCTACTCCCACCCCCGGAGAGCAGTGATGCCGCCCCCCCAAAAAAATGGTTACTCAATGAAATTCAGAGGTTGGAAATTGCCAGATATTCTGAAGGGGCAAGATCAGGCTTAGTACTCATATCAAGAGTAAGAGGCGCTCTCTGGCTTGGGACTAGTTTGCAGCAAGATGGCCAAACACACTAAGAAGGTCGGTGTAAACATGGAATTCATTAGGGTACCTCTCTCATGAAAATACTGATGAAAATTGAAATCAGCCTAGATGCCAAGTACAGTTGCTCCTTCTGCAGCAAAACCAGAATGAAGAGATGTGGTGGGTATCTGGCATTGTGGTTCCTACATGAAGACAGTAACTGGTGGAGCCTGGATGTACAATACCAACTATGCTGTCACAGTAAAGTCTGCCATCAGAAGACTGAAGGAATTGAAAGACCAGTAGAAGCTCCACCATCTGAAACCTCTGACCTATAATAAATGGGTTAATTTATGTTAAAAATAGTAAAAGTCACAGAAATCCACAAGAGCAGCCTTACCTTGTCACTAAAAGTCAGAATCATCTCAATGGCATTGAATATGAATACTACTTTTTCTGTGCTATACTTATTTTCAAGTTCAGGCTAAGTGCAAAACAATGAGATATGTCTCAAAGATAAAAACCTTTGGAAAGAAAAAAGTGAATAGAACAAATCTTCATGCTTTATTGATTTCCTCCACATATTGAGTTTCAAATATGAATTATTGGTTACATAAACTTCTATTCATTCTTCAGTTGATGTCTTTTTTTGTTGTTGTGTTGTTGTCATTGTTAGTTGCCATCACATCAGTCCTGACCAACAGCAACCCTCTGTCAACAGAACAAACAATGTCCAGTCCCAAACTGTCCTCTCACTAGTGCCTATTATTGAACCCATGACTGTAGCTACTGTATCAATTTTTCTTGTTGAGGACACTCCTACTTTTCACTGTCCCTCTACTTTACCAAGCATGATGTCCTTCTGTAGGCACTGTTCTCCCCTCAAAATATGTCCAAAGTTTGTAAAATGAACTTTTGCCATCTTTGCTTTTACTATGGTGGTCCTACTTTTTCCAGAAATGATCAGTTTGTCCTCTTAGTAGTGCATGGTTCTGTCATTATTCTTCTCCAGCACCACAAATCAAGTCCATCCATTCTTCTTCGTTTTTCTTACTCAAGGTCCAACTTTCATATGCATAAGAGGCAATTAAAAAGTAACATACTTGGTTTCCAATACTCCAGAGAAGTGTTGTGCAGCAAATTTACCAAAGGAAACACATATTTTGGTCCCTGACTATTGTTTCCAAGAACACTGATTGTGGATCCCAAGCACCATAAAATTCATGCCAACTTTCAACTTTTCTCTATGTCATATAAGTTTACCTAATTTTCTTTTTGTGAGGTTTTCAGTCATTTTGGCATTAAATTGTAATCCATGTTCAAGGGTGCAGACCTTAGTGTTCATTGGCCAGTCCTTAAGTTCCGCCTCACTTTCAGCAAGCAAAGTTGTGTGATCTGGATATCACAGGTTGTTTATAAGCCTTCCTCCGATCCTGATATCACATTCTTCATATAACACAGCTTCTTTGAGTATTTGCCCAGAATACAGATTGCAGAAATATGGTTAGAGAATACAATACATACCGACACACACCTTTCCTGATTTTAAGATATGCAGTATTTCCTTATTCTATTTGCATAACTGGTGCTTAATCTATGTACAAGTTCTACATAAGCAAAATGAAGTGCTCTAAAATTTCCATTCTTCTCATGGTTATCTAGAGCTAGTTATGACCCATATGCTCAAAGGCTTTGGAATAGTCAATAAAACACAAGTAAACCTCTTCCTGGCACTCTCTGCTGGCAACCCAGTTCCATCTGACTCCAATAATGTCTCTTGTTCTCTGTCTTCTTCTGAATCAGGAAGTTCCCTAATAGTGCAGCTACCTACAGCCATTGTTGAATGACTGTAGGAAAAAAATCAACTGTATGGGATATCAATTATATTTTTGCAAAATTTGAGAAATCTGTTTGATCACCTTTTTGGGGGGTGAATGGGCACAAATATGGATATGGATATCTTCCAAGTGTTTTCCAAATGTTCTGCTATAGGCAAGTATATTGTTCCCATGTTCCATCAGTTTGTTGAAATATTTCAATGGGATTCCAGCAATTTCTGGAGCCTTGTATGTGGCTATTACTTTCAGTCCAGCTTGTCCTTTTTCCTTCAGTACCATTGCTTTTTGCTCCTATGCTATCCTATGAAATGATAGATGTAGACTAATCCTTTTTTGTACAGAGACTGTATTCTTTCCATCTCTTTTTATGCTTCTCTCATCATTTAATATTTTTCCCAAAATAGATATTTTCCATTTTACATATTGAATATTTCTCATATTACATATCTTTCAATTTAAGATATGCTGAGCATGACTTTCAATCCTATGTCTACACACATTTCATTGGTTTTTGAAATTTTCCATTCAACTTCTTAACTTCATTATTTCTTCCATTTGCTTTAGCAAGCCTATGATTCATAGCAAATTGCAGAGACTTTTCTAACATCCACTTTGAACTTTTCTCTCTATCCTGCCTTTTTAATAATCTGTGATTGCTTCAAAGGTGATATTTTTCATGTCTTCCCACAGCTCATCAGATCTTATATCAGGAATGTTCAATGTGTCTAATCTATTCTTGAGTTGTTCTCAACATTCTGATGGGAGAGATTCAAAGTTGTATTGTGATTCCAGTGTAGTGGTTTTAATTTTTTTCAGCTTTAGCCTAAATTTACAAGTGATAAATTGATGGTCTTTCCCATAAACAGCTTCTGGTCTGGTTCTGGTGGCTGATATTGAACATCTCCATCTATTCTTCCCACAAATTTGTCCATTCAATGTCTTTGGATTCTACCTGGAGAAGTCAATGCGAATAGTTGTCTGTAGTGCTGTTAAATAAGTTCTTTTCTATGAACAAGTCATTAATTTTGAACAATTATATCAAGAGATCTCCATTTTCATTGCTATTACCAAGGTAATCTTTCTCAATTATGGTTTCTTCCTATTTGTTTCCAATTTTTGCATTTCAATGGAAAATAATTAACAACTATGATCAAGAATTATCAATGCATCTTGATTACATGTTTGATCAATTTCAAACTAATATCAATGGTAGAATTTTCCAGTCTCTTCATCAACAACTTTTATGGTTGATGAATAGTTTGAACAATAGCTCTGTTGATTGGATTTCCTTGAAGATGCATTGATATAGTCCTATCATAGGCTGAATTATATTTCAAATTTGATTTTGAAATATCCTTTTTGACAATGAATGTACTGTCTTCCTTCTTGATTTGTCTTATTCCTGACATTTTAAATCATTTGATTCAATAATCCAATACTAGTTCATTTCAGTTCACTGGTTACAAGGATGTATATATCTTACATGTTTCATTTCACTTCTGAAGACTTCCAATTTTCCTAGCTCATATCAATTTCTGATCATTAGCAATTTTTTTCAGTTATTTCTTCCCTTGAGTCATGCCCCATGTGCAAATGAAAATCCTGTACGCTCCATTCCTACAGGTTTTACTCTGCTCATGTCCTTATGGTAGACTCCCCTCTGGGCACGTTCTATTTCCATTCAATAACTATCAGTAGCTCTGTTGCAAAGTAATGCATAAGATTTTCAGTGGCTAGATAATCTAAAGTGGGCAGATAATTCTTCATTTTCTCTTATCTTTTTCTCTTCATTTCTTTTCTTTTTTCAGCTCCACTGAAACCTATTCACTTTGGGTTACGTTGTTGGCACGTGAAATACCAGTGACATAGTTTTCAGAATCAGAGTAGCTCACAAGGTACCACAGTGCTAGAAACTGACAGAAAATTCTTTTATTTTATTGTAATTTTTTTTATTGTGGTGGTCTCTGGTTGGAAATCAAAATATCTCTGGGATTTGCTTTTATCTGGAATCTAGTTATTAGAACAAATGTATCAGGTGTTTTATTGGATACCCATCCCCTTTCTTTTTTGAGCCCTATAATAAAGGCTCCTTTTGATTCTCTCCCTCCTCCACCCTACCACCTTGTGAACCCTTAATTTATTATATTATTATTACTACTATTACATATCTGACACTATCTGATATATCCCTCCACATAAAATTCTGATATCCAACACCTCAAGGGGGTTATACTGCTATTAGTGCTATCATTCCTTTCCTTCACCTTTCTCCCTTCTTTCCCACACCCTCATGGAACTGTGAGTGCCATTAGTGTTTCCTAGGGGGTTGGCTATCCTGGATTCTGTGTATTGAAAGCTCTCATCAGCATCAATGGTCTCAAATCTTGACTCCTCCATCTTCTACCAGGCAAGTGATCATATGAGTTATAAGTTAAGTCATCCCTCTGAGGTATGTTTTCATCATCTGCAAAATGGAATAACGTCTACATATAAAGTTGTTATGAATGTTCAGTTCAATTATTTAATTAGCCTGCTTTTTAATAGATATTCATAAGTAATAGTGGTTATGTTGAAGAAAGAGGAGTAAAAAGACAAAGAAGGGACAAGCAATTATGAGCTCACCACTTCTTAAAAGGAGATTGTTTTTCAAATTGTGCTTTAAGTTTATGTGTGTGTGTGTGTGTGTGTATGCATGCTCCCGTGTGCTTGTCTGAGTTGTGAGGTAAAAGATATTTTACTATGAGTCACAGTCAGAAAAGTTTTAAAACAATCTGTGAAGCTCACGGTATCTGAAGAAGCATGACAAATGGTATGCTGTTGGTTGGTGGGCAAATGAGATCTTGCTACCTCAATGCCCTATATACTTTATTAAGAGACAGACTTCCAGCAATCCTGTGATGACCATTTTGTTATATTTACATATGCATGTGTTTAATAGGGTGAGTCTCAGAGTTTCAACACCAATGTGGGTCGCTCTCTTGAAGCAGTGTCATAAGTGTTGCTGGGGTAAGTAAACGAAACCTAGGAATGTTGAACCTATAGAAAAAAGAACATAACTAGACATTGGGGAGTGTATAGAGTGCTGGAGAGATAAGAAGATAATGACTTTAAGAAGCCCAGGAAGGAAGATTATGTTTGGAGACACTTATATTTGATATGTTGGACTATGGTATGATATGACATGTTTTAATTCTCAAGTTAAAGCAAATTTTTTTTTAAAAGCAACTCTGGGCTCACACCTTCAAAAAATGAGCACTGAAAATAAGAATCTAGGAACAAAGTGGGTTGAAGAAAGTATATGGTGGCTGGCTGTCAATAAAAATAAAGTCTGGGGTCTTAAAAGCCTGTATTCAAACAGTAGTCACCTAAACCAGGAATCAACTATGTCTACCTAGAAGAAGCACACCAGATTGTGTAATTTAAATATTACAATGACAAAATTCAAATAGGATGAAAAGAAAAGTATCAGAGCTAAACTTAAGAACACCCAATTTGGACATGCCCTCACAGAGGGGTCACAGGGAAGAGATGAGCCAGTCAATGTGCAGTGTAGCACCAAGGAAACACACAACTTTCCTCTAGCTCTTTGGTGCTTCCTTCACCCCACTGTCATGATCTCAATTCTACCTTGCACATCATATTAGACTAGAGCATGCACAGTGCTACAGATAAGAGCCCACAACACAGGGAATCCAGGATAAGTAAATCCTCAGGGACAAGGAGAGTAGAGATATTAGGAGGATTAGGGGAGAGTGGGGCAAGAAAGGAAGAATTGATCACAAGGATCAACCAAGAATGCCAACAAAGAGGGATGAATAATGGGAAAGAGGGGAAGGGGCAGCAGAGGATGATATAAGACATGGAGCAAATAATCTCTAGTTTATCAAGGGTTCATGAGGTAGGGTGGGTGGGGATGAAGGGGGAAGAAATAGGGAGCTGATATCAGGGGTTCAAGTAGGAAGATAATGCATTGAAAATGATGACAGCATATGTGCAAATGTGCTTGACACATTGGAGGAATGTATGGATTGTCATAAGTGATGTAAGAGCCCCCAATAATTTTTTTTTAAAAAAACCCACCTAATTTGTAGGCTTTGGAGGACAGCAGGAGCTCCAAACCCATCTACATAGTATTTAATCAAACTGGGATGCTGACAGATCCACGATAGCCAAAGGCAAGAGTCCAGAACAGCCTTACTATTAGGCAGAGACCACAGTAATTTTGATTAGGCTGGATAGAACTCGAGACTTGGCCAAGGGTTCTCCCTACAGACACAACCTGCATTTGTACTGGATACAAGCAGCCCATAGCTGTTCTATGACAGAGACCTCTTCCCTGGATTTTTGAATGCTGATGGGGAACTTTTCTCACTGACACATCATTTATATTTTTGTCTTTATATCGATAGGATTTTGTCCATGCCACCTTTGTGCAATCTGTTATTCATTGTTTTCCCTGAGGCTTCCCAGCTGCGAGACACAGGAGGAGCAGGGGTGTAATGATAATGACTGATATAAAGAGTTAAAGGGGACACAGGAGTGAGGATTGGGCCTCAGGGAGGGAAGGGAAATTCAGGAGTCAAGATGAAAGCACGAGGTGGGAGGCAGCACTAGAACTCAAGGAGATTGCACACCTCCTTTTAAAGGTGATGCAACTGTGAGGGAAGTGGAGGGAGGAAAGGTCTAAGATAGATGTGGAGGTGATGGTAGGATTCTTTTTGATATGATTAAATGATTCAATTATATGATATATAAATTATGTGTCAATAAAACTGCTGGAAAAAAATCTGTGGAAAGAGTTTTGTACTCATGAAGGTTGCTGCTAAATTCTTTGAAGCAGGTGAAGCCCATGCAGTAATGCCTAACCTGGATAAGCAATTTGTAAGGGTAAAAGATTATTACAAGTTGTGTAGTTATTGTTGATATTAGCATTGTCTGCCACCTTGTTTCCATTCATTTGAGGGATGCCATTTGATACAGACACTAACTCTGTTTAAGATGCAATGCCTTATTCCAGAAAAGGAATTAAGGTTTACCTAGGTTACTGGTTCCCAGAAGTCGAAGAACACCCCCCCACACAAAAAAAAAACCCAGGAAATAAGGCTGAATATTAGGCAGTTATCTTTCTAAAATGTGTTTGCTAAGGAAATAAAAACAAACTAAATAGTCTACCTTTATCATATCATTATCATTATTTCTTAAAAATGAAACCATTTTAATATTCACAATTAAAAAGAGGGGGGATACCTTGTATAGAAATAATTTTTAATACAATAATTGATAAAGCATCTTGTAAAACCACCCTGGTTTTTTCTTATTTTCAGTGTAAAGTGCAACATTTTCTTAGATAAGCATCAGCCTGTGAAGCTCTGTGTGAGATCTATTTAGATTCTTGCCTAGTCCTTTGAATATTTTTAAAAATGTAAAATATATGCATAGATTCTGTGTGACTCAGGGGTCTGTTCCTAGAGGAACAGAGGTATCATATCTGTTTATTTATAGACACATATACATTCACCTAGGTTTCAACATGCTAAAGGGACCTCACTTTTTGTCGTTTACTCGTGGATTGCGAGAGAAGAAATATTATTTAAGTGTCTTCAGTTTTCAACTTCACTCTTACATTGTGAGCTGTGTTTGTGAACATGAGCTACTAATTTGTGCCATTAACTACCTACACAGTGGCGCCAAAGATTCTCCTGGTGCTGTGCCAATAGACAAGTGATATGAAATGACTGCTAAAAATACATTTTTCATAATTCTAAAATCACAGAATTAAGACAGCAAAGAGGCACTCTGGGAGAAATGAGGCTGCTGGCACATTTATTAAAAGAATCAGCAGTTCCTGAACCTCCTTAAGTACTTTTCGGATCCGTTGGGAGAATTTGATGCTTTATCTTGTCTTTGGGTTCAAATTTAAATCTCTTGTATTTAAGTTTTTTGAAATTATTATTTTTGCAGCATATTCAAACAGGATAAGAATTTTGAAAACTAAAAGATAAAGCAAATCAAAAGACACATCAATCTATCTTCCAGAATGTCGACCACTGGTCTTGAAACAGAGCTTACTCTGTGTACTTATAGAGCATAGTTTTTCACATACCAATTAAATACCAAGTGTCATCAAGTCAATCCTTACAGATGAATAACATAATGTGTGCTGGAGGTGAACTATGCTTCACTGACTTAATTTTTTTATTAAAAGATCATTTTATTGGAGAACTCATAACAGTACATGTATCTATTGAATTAAGCATGTTTGTACATATGTTGCCATCATTCAAAGACATTTACTTTCTATTGAGCCCTTGGTATGAGTTCTTCTTGTCCCACCCCTCACTGCCTGTAATTCCTTTATAAATATAAATTATTATTTTTATTGTTTTTACAATGATTGCTAAATTATTATTATTATTATTATTATTATTATTATTGATGCTGCCTCCCTTTCACCCATGGTTTCTGTTGATTTTCCCCCTAGAGGGGTGAGGTTGTGTAGTTATCTGTTGATCATTTTGAATGGGTCTCCTTCTTCCGCTCAGCCACTCCCCCCACGCCTCTTTCTCCTATCCTCTGATATTGCTATTCCCATTTCTGCTTCTGGATCCTGTGTGTTGTGAGTGCTTGTCTCTACCTGTGTATGTGCTCCAGTCTAGTCTGATGTGAAAGGCAGTACTAGGGTCATGATAGTGAGGGGTGAGGACGTGTCAAGGAGACAGAGGAATATTGTGTTCTTTATCAGAGCTTTCCTGATCCCTGGTTGATTCATCCCTTCCCTGTGACCTCTCATTAAGGGGATGTCCTACTATCTACGGAAGGGCTTTGAGTCTCTGCTCCAATTCTCAGCAAAATGGTTTTTTGTTCATTTGCTCATTTGTTTGTTGTGTGTCTTCTGATGCTTGTTACAGGATCACAATGGCTGGTGTGTCTCTTCTGTGTGGGCTTGTTGCTTCTCTGTAAGATGGCCACTTGCTTGACTTCAAACCTTGAGTATCCCAAAAGCTATATATTTTAATAGCCGGGCACCATCTACTTTATTCACCACATTTGCTTCACCCATGCTTCACTGACTTTTTGATACTTGGCATTTTGGAAGCCAGTTATTTAGTTTTTCTTCATGGATCTATGTGTAGATTCCCACCTCCAAACTTTTGGTTAGCAGCTGAGTGTGTTAACAGTTTACATCACAAAAGAGGAGGCTTAAGACTTTAGGAAGGTTAAAGGGAAGTTTGTTATGGAAATTTATTGATAAATTCCAATTCTCCTGATGTTGTTAAGTGCTTTGAGTCAGTTCAACTCACAACAACATTATGTAATATGAGAATGAAATACTACTTTTACCAATCCAATTTTTCTAATGCTTGAGACCATTGTAGCCACGTGTTAGTTCCAAGAATCTTCCTCTTTTCACTGACAATTCACTTTACCAAACACAGTATAATTTCCCAGAGACTGATCTCTTCTGATAAAACATGCGAAACCAAATCTCTCCATCCTCAAATCTAAGGACATTCTGATGGCATTTCTCCCAAGAGACATTTATTTGTTCTTTGAATATTCTTCATCAAGACTAGAGCACAAATGCATCAACTGTTCTTTAGTCTTTGCTCATCGTTCACATTCATACAAGGTCATGGAAAATACCATGAGTTTGCTTGGGTGCACCCTACTTTTGAAAGTGACACCCATGCTCTTCCACACCTTAAGTGGTTGTGTGTGGCAGATATTCCCAATGCAATATGCTGCTTGATATCCTTCTGTTGCTTCCAAGATTGTGTATCCAAACAAAATGAAATCCTAGAAGCTTCCATTGTTCCTCTATTTATCATGATGAAGTTACTTATTTATCTAGTTGTGAGAATTTTTGTTCTCTTTACAGAGTTGTAATCCATTTTGAATGTTACAATTCTTGATCTTCATTATATTTCTCCTCACTATCAGCCAGTAAAGTTGTGTCATTTGCATATCACAGGTAGTTAATAAGCCTTCCTTTGATCTAACTGCCATGTTCTTCTTCATATAGTTCAGCTTCTCAAATTATTTGCTCCACATATAAGTTGAATAACTATGATAAAAGGATAACACACACACACAACATATCTTTCCTGATTTTAAATAATGCAATGTTCCCTTGTTCTGTTGGAAGAACTCTTTTGGGGGTTTGTGTACAGATTTCACATGATTGTAATGAAATGTTCTGGAATACCCATTATTCTCAAGACTACCTATAACTTTTCTGATCCAGAGTGTCAGATGCTATTGAATAATCAATAAAACACAAGTAAATAGCTTTCTGGCATTATCTTCTTTTAGCTAAACTCTTATCAGACATCAACAATGATATGCTTTGTGCCACATCCTCATGTGAATTGGGAGTGGATTTCTGGCAGCTCTCTGTAGATTATGTCCATTTAGTTTAGTCTTGAAATATTTTATTGTAATTTATGTGAATATTTACAGAGCAGATCATCAGTTTTATACTCAGCAGTTTCTACGCAGTTCTATTTCAAATCATATATTTCAATGTCTCCTTTTACTATCTCTTTTTTTTCTAGGATCATTCAATTCAATCATTCAATCTATTAAGAATAGTGGTGCATATAACGACAATTCATTTCAGAAGATTTTCTGCTAAGACTCATTGTTAGCTTCCCACTGCCCCCTGGTTCCTCTGCCATGGCCCCAAGGAATTATTTAATCAGCTAATGTGTCTCTATATTTACCTATCTTGGGTTTCATATACAGAAAAAGTTTTTAAAAAGCAGAAACAGAAATCAATCAAACAAACATAGCCAACAATATTGCCTAGGCAAAACAGAGAAAACCCTCAATTGAATAAAAACCAGAACATAATTAAAACAGAAACAACATCATATTGTTTCCAAAGGAAAATAAAATGAAAATGCATCACATTTTAACCTAACTGTATGTACCATAATCGACTTTATAATGCTCTCTGTCTGATCGTATGGATATTCACATCCCTGGACTATGTTCAGAGGGAAATTACTGGAAGCTTAATCCATGTGGGCACTCTGAAAACACGTTTTGGACTTCCATTGGTATCCATCGCTGAAGCAAAGCTGGTGTTCATAGCTGATAGTCTGATATTATTCCCTCTTCTGGATTTGGGTTTTATCATTTACAATCCTTTGAATGATCTTAAGCAAAAATTTTACTTCTATGTGGCCTTAATGACATGGCTCAGTAATTTCTACATACTCTTGTGACACCTTTCTTCAGAATGGACACAAATATGGATCTCTTCCAGTTTGCTCACCAGGTGTGCATTTTAAAAATGATTAAAACTTAAGGAAAAGGAAGTGCATTAGATCCAAATCTATTGGCTTAAAATAACAAACGTTTACTTTCCAAAATTTTCTGTAAGCTACTTGAGGTAGCTCTCCAGATCTGTGGGTTCTCCCACAGTGAAGGTATGGTTTCATCTCAAGACTCATGGCTAGCAAGACTCATGTCCAAGCGCTGCAGTGGTTTCAGGCAGCGCACAGTACATAGTAGCTGAGGAGCAGTCGACCTCAGTGCTTTCTTGAGTGTGGAGTGGAAACTTCACTTCCTTGTTCCACAGGGAAACTCACAACCTGGCAGCTCACATCTAGTGAAAGAGAGAGCACCACGGACAGAGGCCACAGGCTTTTTGTAATCTAATATAGGAAATGTATGGCCCACCCATTTTGTCTTTGTTAATTTTTAAAAGTGAATGTCTCATTTGGGCTGATATACAAAGGGGAAGAGTGCTCTAAGCATGGATATACTGCTGTTTGGGTTGTCTTGTCCTGATAATTTATGTTGTATTTTACTCACTTAGAATCAAAATGTGCCCATATGTGACAGAATAGAACTCTGTTCCATGAGGACTTCTTGGGTGTCATCTCAGGGAAATAGATCACCAGGACTTCTATTCCACTGAGGGTTGGTCTATTTTTAAATTTCTAAACATGAATATATATCAAGGATATTGTTTGAGCATTTTGGGGGGCCCTGTTTCTTATTGTATGCCCAAATTCAATACAAACCCTGGCACGTGCCTAAATGAGTGAAGGCAGGGGGGCCTTCCTTTGTTCATTTTTCTAATCTGGAGTTTGGAATATCTACGGGTTCTTCCAGGTTAGCATGCTGTAGAGACCTATTTTCACACAATTTCTGGGGGCTGCTAGATAGTCTACTTACAATTCAAGGATATGGTAATTTTTTGTGATAGGGATATGGTAATTATTGCTAACTGTCATCCTGGTGTTTCTCATGTACTACAGAAGACAATGCTGCCTGTACCTCTCGGAAGGCCATGGTCTATTACAGGTCTATTACTGTGATCCATAAGAACAGAGCTTCAGGAATGTCTTCTAGTCTATTTTAACTGGGGGGCTCTGCTAAAAGCTTGTCTGCATGATAAGATCACCGATGCAGCCACAGATGGGTGGTAGTTGTATTTGAAATGCTTTAGCCAGTGCAGATATTCCTCCAAGTATTAATAAGGGGATTTAAAATGATTCTTGAAATGGAAGCTTGGATCGAAGAGAACAATGTGGACAATGTCAAACATGTAGATAGGAGAGATGCTACTTCTCTATTTTTCTAATCACATTAGAAAAATGTGATGACACAATGTCAACAGAAAAAGATCAGATAGTATGACTTATGGATACACACACACATCAAACATATCAGGGAAAGAGTTGGAAATATATCTTTCAGCACTATTGCTAACAATACACTTTATCTTAGGTCTTTATAATATGCTTACATATGTTCTCTCTGAATCAGAAAATTGTACACCAAATATTGATTCATAAACAAAAATAATAGACACAATCACTAACGACAAACAGGTACATAAGCAAATATGGTGAAGAGAGCTAATGGTATCTAGCTTTCAAAAGACATAGTGTTTGGGGTCGTAAAGGCTTAAAAGTAAACAAGTGGCCATCTGGCTCAGGAGCAACAAAGCCACATGGGGGAAGCACAGCAGCCTGTGTGATCATGAGATGTTGAAGGGATCAGGTATCAGGCATCAAGGAACAAAAGGTCATATCATTGTGATTGAGAGGGAGTAGTGATGAGGACCCAGAGCCCATCTGTGGGCAACTGGACATCCCCTTACAGAAGGATGTGGGCAGGAGATAAGTCGGTCAGGGTGTGGTGTAGCAATGATAAAATATTCAGCTTTCCTCTGGTTCGTAAATGTTTCTACCTCCCCCCAACCCAGTTCTACCTTATAAATTCGGCTAGACCAGAGTATGAACACTGGTACAAATAGGAACTGAAAACACCAGGAATCCAGTACCAGTGGTGAGAGTGGTGATACTGGGAGGTGAAGGTGGAGTAGAAAGGGGGAACATATTATAAAGATCTACATATAACACTCTCTCAGGAGGACAAATCACAGAAAAGTTGGTGAAGGGAGATGTCGAACAGTTTAAGATATGACAGAATAATAATAATTTATAAATTATCAAGGGTATAGGGAGAGGGGGAGAAAGGGGGAAAATTGGAGTTGATACCAATGGCTCAAATAGAAAGCAAATGTTTTGAGAATGATGATGGCAACTCATATACAAATGTACTTGACATACAACGGGATGGATGTATAGATTGAGATAAGCATTGTATGAGCCCTGAGTAAAATTATTTAAAATAAAATAGTAATAATAAATTATAACCAATTATAGTAGCATCACTAAAATATTAATAACATTTTAATAGTAGTCTTTCAGTGAGAGAAACAGCTTTTCTCTTTGTGAAATCAATTATTTAGAATATTTATCATTCTCTTTATTTGACCCTTTTTAATGATTTTTGTGTATATATAACATTCCTAAAATAATAGTGTAGTTGCATGTGTATGATTTATATTTTTTGCATGTCTTGCTTTAACTATAAATCTGTGTAGAGAGGGACAGACACAGAAATAAGTGAGAAAATGAGAGCAATAGAAAGAGGGAGGAAAGAGGAACAGGGCCAAAAAGATATTTTTGTGTTTTCAGGATTTTCAGTTGAAAGACTTTGTTAACTTTTCTTGTCACTGGCCTTTCCCCAAATCAGTAGACAAATCATGATTCTTTTATTTAGGATGTATTGTCCCCCCTGATGATGTCTGCCTTCAGGACACAACTCACATATCATTAACTTATCATTGAATGTTCTCCAGTACCTTCAGGTAGAATTAAATTACTGGCATCCTAAGGGGAACTCGTTACCTCCATATAAATTTCTCTTTCCATTTGTAGCTAACATCAGTGATTCTTTTCTTTAGGGCATATGAATTTATGACCTAAACATCAAGTTGACAAATTTTTGACTAGATCGTTGTTTAACATTTCTATAAGATTGAAGAACATTTAATCAGACTAATTGGATTTATAGGGCCTGACTTGTCTGTTGTGGTATTAAATACTAATTTCTAATTAGCAAAATGCTTTGACCTGTGTTGTGTGTTCACACCTTCAAGAATTTGTGAGTTCACAGCGGGGTAGTTTCCATGGCTAAGACCAGATGCTCTGCCAGGTGTGGAGAAGAGCTCTTCTCCAAATTTTCTATGGTAGAGTGCACTAATCCAACGGCTACTGTAATAGATATAGGTCTTCTACTCTTCAGGAGAATGCCCCTTCCCTTAAATCATAAAATGCACTGAGGATCCCATGAGGCAGAGTGAGAAGAATTATCCCTAATCATTAATTATTAAAATATCAGTGGCTCGGGAGCAGAATTCTTTTTCTTACAGGCTGGAGACCTGGGTTTGATTTCAAGTCAATGCACTCCATTCATAGCAATTGCCCATCTGTTAGTGGAGACTTGTGTGCAGCTAATATATTGAACAGGTATCTTCAGAGTTTACAGACTAGGACTAAAGGCCTGGCGCTATACTGCTGAGATTAGACTGGTATCCTCATCCGTCCATACAGTTTCATGCTAGCCCAAATGCAGGGGACCATTATAGAGTCTAATCTACTTCTCATTTTTAGTACATTTTTATGCATGTTGAAGTTCTAGTGTTAAGTACTTACTTGACCACTGTTCCTTTCATCTTGCACCCTTGTATAAATATAGGTAGTGAGATAGTGTTTATCAAGTGTCATATGTCGTATGCATTTAACTTACATAGGTCACCTGTAATCCGCTGCCAGAGAGCTGCTCCAACTCCGACTGACCCTAGTAAGGGTTTCCTCGAGTAGGAAAATCATCAGGCAAGGAACATCCTCACCTTTCCCTCACAGGGAAAGAACAAACTTAACATGCTTTACAAGTGAACAAAATATTGCTGGTTTGAATGCATAGCACAATCACAACTGTTTTGTTTTTCAATCTCCTACTAGAAACAATGCTACAATAGTCACATTGAATTTGGTAACCTTCAAGTGCAAAGACGGAAAGGAACCTTTGATGGAGCACCATTTTGCTAATTTGCCTTTTAAAATTTTGTAGCAGTTTTATTGTCATATATGTTACAAATTATACAATTCAATGCTTTGACCATTCTATCAAAATTGTGAGTCATCATCCTAATTTTCGAACACTTTCTTCTGTCTTATACTCATTGTCAATAGCTTCTTATCACAACCACCCTTATCACAACCAACGAACTTCCCCTGTTATAAACTTAATTCATTTATTGTCCCTATATCTTGACCTATCCTGGATTTCATATAAAGAGATGGCTCCCCAAGAGAATAACAACAACATAATTAAAGGGAAAAAACTCAAACACAAAGCAAAAAAATATTGAAAACTAGAACAAAGTTAAAATGGATGAAAAAAGATGAAATCATGAGGTCTTAAATTCTAACCTATCTTTCATTGAAGCATATTCATGAGACTATTGGAACAATTTCATTATATTTTACTTAGTTTTATTATATTTTACTTAGATTTCTCATGATGCCCTTTGATTTCTTCTGTTTGATTTTGTTCATTAATTATGACTTCATCATTTTCCTTAGCCTGTGCTAAGGAAACTTAAGAGTAAGTTGCAATATCTCTTCTGACATTAATTCTGATTTCTTTTTTTCATGTCGTTGTTATGGCCTTTCTCTTTCTTTATTAAACAAATTGATTTCATGATATGAACGCTGATGACAGATGCATGCATAAGAAAATGAAGTGAAGAAAACTGATGGTGCCTGGCTCTCAGAAAATATAGATCTGGGGTATTAAGGCTTGAAAATAAACCAGTGGCCATCTAGCTCAGAAGCAACAAAGCCCACATGGAAGAAGCACACCAGCTTGTGTGACCATGAGGTTTTGAAGGGATTGGGTATCAGGCATCAAAGAACTAAAATTATATCATTATAAATGTAGGAGAGTAAAAAAAAATGAATAAGAGTACAGATTTGGGACCCAAAACCCATCAGTAGGTGACACGACATATTCTTATACAGGGATGGTAGGGAGGAGATGAATCAGTCATGGTATAGGGTAGCAACAATGAACTATGTTATAAGAGTTAGATAAGCCCCCAATAAAATGATTTGAAAAAATAGCTAAGAAATCATAAAAAAAAAAAAAAACTCAAAGCAATTTGATTCCACTTTTTCCACATGCAATTCAATATTGCAACTCAGAGGAGTTTTACAGTCTTTACCACAATCTATTTTAGAATTTTTCTTGTTCCCCTTACTCATCATTTAATGTATTTTTTGTTCAATTCATTTTGCTTTCATCATGAATTATTTCTTGCTGTTATTGCACAGTTTTCCATATCTTCTGTCATTAGCATTCAGTGCAACAAATCTGTTCTTGTTATGGTCTCAAAAATCAGGTGCGGTAGACCCATGGTTGTATCGTGCCTCTAGTAGACTTATATTAATTCTTCTTCAGTCCCAATTTGAATTTATATAAGAGCAATTGATGAATTGTTACAGTTAGCCTTTGGCCTGGTTTTAGTTGCTATTATTGAGCTTCTCCACTATCTCTTCCCCCAATCATTTGTTTTGTGTATAGCTGCCATTTTTGTTATTGAAAAAGATATTTACTATGAATAAATTGTTGGTCTTACAAAATTCTATTCAGGTGATGTCCAATTTTGTTTCTGTCACCAATTCTGTCCAATTATGATTCATTCCTCTTTTTTCCCTACCTATGCACTCTAATTGCCAATCATTATCACATCTTTGACCAATTTAAGACCGAAGACTTTGGTAGAATTCTCTAATTTCTTCATTACTATGTTTTATAGTTGGAACATACATTTGAATAAGAGTTAGATGGATTGTGCTGAGCCCCAGTGGTGTAGTGGTTGAGTACAGGACTGCGGCCCACTGGCTTGGTGGTTCAAATCCAGCAGCAGCAAGGATGGGTAGCTCCCACGACCACCAGAAGGCAGTGATGCCCCCCCAAAAGAGTTAGATGGATTCAATATCTGTGAATGCAGATAGATATAATTCTATCACAGATGCATTGAACTTCCAGATATATTTTAAAATGTCCTTTTTTGAACATGAGTTTAAAGACATGACTCTTTGATTTTATCACTATAAGCATATGATTTTATATGATTCAAAATGACAAATACCAGTAGATTTCAGTTCATTAACAGATAGGCTATCAATATATATGTGCTTCATTTCATTTTTGATTTCCTCCAATTTCTCTAATTCATACTTTCTACATTCAAAGTTCTGATTATTAGTAGATGTCTATAGCTATTCTTATTTTGAGTTATGCCAAATATGCAAATGATGGTCTCAGAGACTTTACTTTTAGAGAGGTATATGAGTAGTAATCAAATTGATGGCAATGCATTTTTGGTAAGATCAAAATGACAATGTTTACCCATGGGCAATATTTAGAAGTTTAGGGAAGAAAGAAGAGTGAAAACAGGAAACAAAGAGGAAGGGGAGTAAATGATCACACTGACTCAATTTTAGTGGATAAGTTGAAACTAAAAATGGGAGTTTTTTAAGTGCATAATTAAGGATCTGCACTGAAACTTAGACTTACAATAAAAATGATTTGTGTTTTGTTTTTAAAGTACCCATCAAATTACTTACCTAGATGGCCAAGCAGGTTAGCAATAACCACATTGACTGGCATACAGAATGTACTCAATTATTACTGCAATTATAACTAACCAACAATATATTTTTATTTTACTGTTAAATATTTTTAATCACCTTTCTATTTGGAAGATCCAATGCGATAGGCCACCCCTTCACATCAATTATCACAGAAATACTGTTAGGTAGATATTTGTATTAGCTGTTATCCATGCTCCATTTGTATTTCTTCAACTCACTACAGAAATCCACCTATTAACATTTTCAGGCATGTCTATAAACACTCTAATGTATTGACATGATGCCAATGTGTAGGCTGCCTCTCCCTCTGAGGGTTATCTTACCACTGTTCAGTGAATATCCTAGGGAGAAAATATCTGCAGAGAATTCCTCAGCTAGGGATAGTGGTTATATGTAAGTACCCCAGCTTCCGTCCTACAACTGTGAGGTTACTTTAGATACTTCTTCAACAAAACTTAGCTCCCGGTATCGTTCATGATATCCTCCTCAGCTGCACTTTGTGTATAGATGCCTTCTCTTCCTTGGCCTAACGTTCAACTCCCTTTGCTGTTTACTGGAATAATCTCCCAAATATCTTTGTCATAGAATCTGATTTTGGATTCTGTGATGATATTTATATTTGTTTTATATATGCATACACTAAGGCCCAGAGAGGCTAATTATTCTAGTGCCTACACTCTTTCCATTGATGTGCCATCGTAACCTCTCTGTTCTTAATGCATGTCTTTCCACCATGTCATAAAACTATGGTCATCATACTCTGGGGATACTGAAAGGACCTTGGAGGCAAAGTGGTTATTTGTTTGGCTGCAAAATTAAATATCAGGAGTTGTAGTTCCAGGTGTTCTGAGGAGAAAGATGTGGTCGCCATCTTCTGCAAATATTACAGCCTTAAACACCCTGTGGGGCAGATCTTCTCTGTTACATAGGATTCTGATAAGTTGAATTAACCTCAGTGGCAATAGGGCAATAGTTTTTTTTTTAAACTTTTGTTGGGGGGCATTACTGCCCTCTTGTGGCAATGGGAGGCCCATCCTTGTTCCAAGAGAGCTGCTGCTGTATTTGAACTGGATGGTAGCTTTTTAAAGGATAGTGAGTAGGAAAAAGTTGGGACTGAGGGAAGCTGAGTTAGTCCAGGTAGACTAGAGGAACAAATTTCAGAGACACACATATAGGTATAAGGAAAGGGTTTATGTACAAAAGAAATGTGACCCTCAGAAGTCATCCCAATGCAGTGCAAAGTCATAAGTCCAATAATAACCCATATACCCGAAATAAGTCTATAAAGTCTGCTTCTGACTCAGGAAGTCACAGGTCAGTGGGTGCAGAATTCTGGCACTGGCAGGGGTCTCCCCATGGCTTCTCGCTTCCAGGGCTCAGGTCCATCAACAGCATGCCACTCCAGCTTCAGAGGTCTGTCTTCATCAGGGCTAAGCCATGTGTTCTCTCCACCGGCTACTCCAGCCTCCCAGCTGCCACCATTCTGAGTTGTCTGTGATTAATCATCTCTCAAACTAATTCCCAACAACTGGGGAAGATAGCTTCTCATCTTCATAAGGGAAATATCGTGGGATTTCCCAGGAGTCTCAGGTGAAAGCCATGCCCACAAGGAGGCCTCATCGACTACTCAATGGCTATCTCCAGAATAACAGGCGAGACTCCACCCCTATATTTCAATCATAAAATTAACATAAGCACATGTCTGCCACAGAAGCCTTCACAGAAAGAGTGGTATTTGAGTTGCTTTTTCAAAGATGCAATCAGAGACTGAGTGACTGGGCAAGGTAAGAAAGAAAAGGCTAGTAACACTCATATGGACAGGAATGACCTTATGAATTGTGGAAATACAGTGAGATTTTCTCACAAGTCAGTACATAGAACTGAACCTCTGAAGACTCAGGTATTTCTTCTAACTCTGTAGTCTAATAGCTTCCCTTAGCACCCCCTGGGTATAGTTATGGCTTATTCTGTAATCCAGCAAGGATGTCACAACAGCAAGGGCTTTTGTTCCAAGTGATAAACCCTGGATCCTTTTGTTTGTTTAGTATTTGGAATATAACCTTCTTGGCCAGAGGAAGAGTAAAATCAAAAATTCAATGCCATGTTTCTTCTCCTCCACCCTTCTGTTTCAAATAATTTCATTCATCTGAAAATTGAAAAAATAGTGTCTATTTGAGGAGTCAGTCATCATAAAATTTAAATGCCATAAGCGATTACCCAGTCAGCACCTCCCCATAGCATGTGAGCAGATGAAAAAGACCTCCGTGCTTAATGGAGGAGGTGTCTCTGATGATGCCAGAAACATATGGTCTTTCAACAGGTCAGTACTTTCACAGATTTCCCTCCAGTTGGCCTGAAAAGGGCTAAGTCTGCAAAGTCATCATTACGGAAAAGGACTGTTCAGTGAGTGGAGCAAATAAATGTCCAGTAGCATACACAACAGTGGTCAGGGTTCGAGCTACAGGCACCCTAGTAATGGAGTCATCTCTCCTGACATTTTGAACGTGTTTGTCAAGAGTAAGGCAAAAGAACATGGGGTCATGATGGACACAGGCTTTTGAATTTAATATCTGGGCATCTGATTCCCCTTCATTCACTGTGCTGGATTAAACATTGACATGTACAAAATTATGCTGAACATATTTACTCTTATGTGGAAAATGCAGACGTTGCAGTAAGAGGAAGATGGGCATGATGAACAATCTCTTGAGATGGATAGAAGGAGATATTAACAAAATTTACATTTACTTCAAAAGATGCTGTCTTAAAAAAAATGAAACCTAGAATGATTTTCCTTTGTGTTGATCGCAGTGAGGCCGAGAGAAAAAGAAAAAAAATATGAAGAAAATCTCTCTCCTCAGAAAAAAAGATAATCAGAGTGATAACCATGCACATAATAATACTCCAAACCTTGGAACTGGTGGAGGGTTTTGGAGCAGCTACCCAGACACAAGGAAAACTATTGTCTCTGGCCACTTCCCTTAGATGTCTCTCTGAAAATAGAGATTTCAGACAGTAAACGTTCTCTTCTCTTCACCGATTCATCTAGAAGTCAGATAGCAACAGTACAATTTTAAAATGTATAATTTTTTGAGTTTTGCAGCACAGGAGGAAATGATGGCAGAGGAACGGCTGATGTTTCTTTGCTCCCTAACAAAGACTCCTCCTTTTCACTTGTCTGTCTTTGGATTAAAGATGAGGTTTGAGGATGCACGTGCCCACTGTGGACTTTTAAAAATCTTAGGACAGATTTGCTTCTGCCAACTCTAAATATGACCCTTTTTCTCTTAGCAGCAGTTAAAGGGCTCTCTGGTAAAAGAACATTTATTAGATGATGGAACCAAATGTTACAGTCTTGAACATTTGAGTTGAGAATCTGCCATGTTTGGGCACTTTATGATTTCATTCATAAATACCAATTCTGTGCTCATCATTGTGCTAGGTAGGCATTGGGAGATACCATCCACTAGCGACCTTCATGGAAGGGGAGTAGAGAAAAATGGAGTTACTAATGAGGTGGAGTGGCAAGATAGGCCATGCTAGGGAGCGTGAGGAAATAGTTTGTGCAAATGGTAACAGGCAAGTTGGAATGTGTGCTTTGTACAATGGGTAGAGTCAAGTGTTGTGAATAAAGCACCAGAGTGTGAGGGAACAGATTCAAGACCCTTGGGGGATATCCTTGTGATAGGAGTTGAGGTGTGAGGTCAAAAGGCACAAAGATGGGAGGAGAATGCAAGAGCTGGGGCCCATCTTGGTCCGTGTAGGCAAGGTAGAGTCACACAGAGGACTGACATGGTCTATTTGTGCTTGAAGAAGGAAGTGCTGGTACATCATCGGGGGTCATAAAGACTTGAAGGTAAACAAATGGTCATCTAGCTCAGAAACAATAAAGCCCACAAGGAAGAAGTATACCAAACTGTGTGATCATGAGATGTTGAAGAGATAAGGTATCAACCATCAAAGAACAAAAAATCATGTCATTATGAATGAGGGGAGTGCAGATTGGAGACCCTAAGCCCACTGTGGGAAACTGGACAGCCCCTTACAGAAGGGTTAAGGGAAGGAGACAGCAGTCAGGGTGCAGTGTAGCCATGATGAAACATACAGCTTTCCTGTAGTTCTTAAATGCTTCCCACCCCCACCCCTACCCCCACTATCTGGGTCCCGATTCTACCTTACAAATCAAGGGTTCATGAGGGAGACAGGAAGGAGTGAGGAAGGAGGAGAAAAATGAGAAGGTGATGGGCAGGGCTCAAGTAGAAAGCAAATGTTTTGAGAATGGTGAGGACAGAATGTACACAAATGTGCTTGACATACAAAGAATATGTGTATAAGCTGTGATAAGAGCTGTATGAGCCCCCAGTAAAATGATTTTTAATAAAGAATTGCTGTAGTTACTTTTACTGACAGTGACTATGGAGTCACCCCTGATACACGGTGCTCACACAGCCGAACCCAATACTGCCCAGGCTTGCACCATTGGCATGAACTCTTGCAGTCAGAAATCTTATAATCTTTGACATTTTCCCTGGCTCATTTTCAGAAGCAAGCTGCCAGGTATTTCTCTTTCCTTTGGCTTAATGTGGAAGATCTAACCGAATCACCCCTGTGGCAACACGGAAGCCTTCACTGGCAGGCAGGTAAGTTCGTGAGGTGCATTCGCTGGGAATCCAACCTGGGTCCGGCAAGGAAGGGGATAATTCTACTCAGCAATTTCCACGGCCCTAGTGGCAGAGGTCCTAGAGGAAGTACCTCAGGCCTAAGCAATGTTCACGTAACGAATCCTCACAATCAGCTCCTGTGACCAGGCTCTGCACTACAGAACTAAACACGGGAGGCAGCGAGCTGGGAAGTGAGCAGAGCCTCTAAGCAATCACCGGCAGGACACGTTATTTGACGTTGGCTCCCGACACCGGAGCTCTTTCCGACTAGCCTAGATATCGGTAGCTATCCCACGGTTGACGACATCAGCACCTCGATGTATTAATTATGCTCCATCTTCCGGAAAGGGAAATCGAGGCAGATGTAGACAATTTGACTCTGGAATGGTCACAGAGAAGGGTGAGTAGTATTTCCAGTTTCGATATCATCTCAGCCATTCTAGACCCAGATACTTTTTTAAAAAATCAGTTGAAACATGGAACCCCAACAACCAAACCCTCGGCCTTGCGGTCAGTTCCCGACCATGTTGTTGTTGCTGTTATTCATTGTCATCGAGTCAAAGCTGGCTCACAGCGACCCCCTGGGGCTTTCTGAGATGGTAACTGTTTAAGGAAGTTGACAGACATCACATCGGCCCCATCTCCCAGCAGCCCAATGTGCCACAGAACCAGGCACCATGTCATCCTCACACTTGTTCTTACGTTTGAAGCCATTGTCCAGGACCTTCCTTTTTCTTTAAATCATTTTCCTTCTATTTTCCCAAGCATGATGTACCTCTCCTGACAATGCATTTAAAGTACCTGGGATGAAGCCTCACTATCCTCTGTTTCTCTATGGAGCAGCTGTTTATTCTTTGGGCATTCTATGGTACTTTGGCTAGTCTTCAACAGAAAAATTATTCAGACACATATATTCTTATTCTGTTTTCCTTATTCAATGTCCAACTTTGACATGCAAATAAAGCAATCTAAAATATCATGGCTTGTGTCAAGTGCTCATAGGGAAAGTATGGGACACAAAAGAATGGAGCTCCCAAATCTGGACTCCTTAGAAAAGCAAACTTCTGCATCTTATTTCTTTGGAGTCGCTGGTAGATTCCCGCAGCAGACATTTTTGCAAGCAGTAGAGTGAGAGAACTTTTTAAAAAGGAGAACAGAAGCCATTATAAGAAAGTCCTGCAACAATGGCTCCTAAATCTCAAATACTTCATATTTAAAATGCTGGCAATACTGAGTTTACATAATCAGATACTTGACAGTGTAATTTATAAGGTATTAAGAGAATCTTCCATATTTTGCTGCAATGTTGTAAACCAAGAGCTGTAAAACAAATCAGGGAGTCTTTTGTCCACACCTCCTTTCATTATATACAGTCTCATCTCCAGTGGCAGTGAAACTCATTTGTATAACAATAACAGTGATGAGAAAGAGAAGAGCTATGGATTCTGCCCCTACTCACCAGGATCCTGACAGTGAATTCTGGCATTTATAGCCACTGGCATTTATAGCCAACTTTATCTCTATTCTTCCTAGAAAGAAAATTTTAACTATCAAGGAATATGTACACAAATCATATAACTGACTATGTACCATATTGATGCTAGCTCCTTATTGAAGCATAAATGATTCCAGGCCCACTTCAAAGACCCTTTCCAAAACAAATCCATCAAGGTGCTAAAGCTGGCTTTTAGCGTGTGATTTCAAGTGGCAGGCATCATGCTTCCTGCGAAGATAAGGCTCCAGTGCCCTATTCAGTCCTTGTGAAGATTGTTAAGATATCATCACACACTAAATCAAGGACACCCTTGTTATTTATGAGAAATTTAGACTTCTTTGTATTTTCTCCCTGCCTATTTTCTGACTTCCTTGTTCTGAGCTTGTTACTTCTCTCTCACTGTCATATTTCTAAAAACTTCAAAGTAGGGAAATTGACAGGATTCCCCTCCCCTCACACAGACCAATGATTTCTGAGGAGGTTGGAAGGAACATACGCCTATTGCTGCATGGTGGTATAAATAGAGAAACGTCAAGAAGCAAGAAAAAAAAAAGAGAGAGATTGAATCCTCCTTTAATGCCCACCACCACCAACACCCCCCCCCCCCAAAAATGTTACTGACATTGAGTTGATTATGAATTCTATCTACTTGTATAGGGCATATTCGAATTACCTTTGTGCATTTCAGAGACTGTAACTGTTTGTCAGAGTAGGGAGCTTCATCTGCCCTGCCCAATTCATCACCACTCTATCAATAGGCTTCCCTGGGCAGTCAAAAAGTGTGTGTCAAAAACTGCCCTGAAGTCTTTGTTACTTTCAACAATGGGATGTAAGCTGTGTGGCTGTGAATAGATAAGCCAGAGTCTCTTCTCAAGAATGAATCATACATGCCTATGTGCAACACTGGGGATTGATAGGACAT
Source organism: Nesogale talazaci (assembly GCA_004026705.1). Classification (NCBI taxonomy): domain Eukaryota; kingdom Metazoa; phylum Chordata; class Mammalia; order Afrosoricida; family Tenrecidae; genus Nesogale; species Nesogale talazaci. Next base: position 88,970 of record PVJH01003347.1, read on the forward strand.
TCCCTTTTAATTTTTATTTGTTTTCTTGTTACTCTGTCAATGGTAGGTTTCTTGTCCACTATTTCTAGTCATGATAGAGCAAAACATAAGAGACAGAAAAGATGGCATGAGCAACTACGTCCTGTGGAGAGATTCCCCAATAGGTTGCAAAATGAACTCTTTCAGTCTAGCAAACCTTGTGGTAGAACCTCAAATCCCAAAAGAAACCCATTATCATCCAGTTGATACCAATTTATAGCATGTCCACATCAGGTTTTGGAGGTTGAAAATCTTTGCTGGTGGCCTTAACCCTAGTTTTTCTTCTACCTAGTGCTCAATGAGCTTGTGCGACCAACTTTGCTTAGTAGTCCAATGCCTACCCCACAGCACCATCATAGCTCCTTATTTAGGACTGACATTATAATTTAAACAGAGGAAGTCTTTAACAGAATTGATGAAGAGGCTGGCCTGCTCAAGCAAGAGGAGTAATTTGGGCTGGCACTCAGATCAGTGTTTGTGCTATTTTCCTCTGAAAGTGAGGCAGCGAGTAGAAAGAGATCACATTAACTTTCTGTTGCCCGATTGCCTCTGAGCCAATACCATCATTCGCTGAGTGTGGGTAAAACTGATGCCACCAAACGGCCCTCGATAGATATCACAGAACTGGGCTGAGGCTGATGCTGCACAAACTTAGCAAATTGTTGACTAGAGGATTCTGACCTGGTCTAGCTTCTCAGAAAAACTTGCCTGCAATACTCACCTGAATTAGTTCAAGAAATGAAAATGTCTATACAAACATGCTGTTACTTTTCCAGGAAATTCTTCCTGTGAAGATACAGTTTCATAATTTCTTTCAGGAACTTCCTGGAAGTTGATCTGTCTGCCTGGCAATTCACTCAATTATTAAGAAGACAGGCTACTCACTAAGGCACTTAGCCTTTTGGAGATAATTGACAACTCAATTGTGCAAACCTCTTGTCATCAAACGATTGTCTATACAAACAATGTGTTGAAATTATCTCCACTCGGGGTACCAAGATAATAATTTTACATTCCACATTTTGCCCTGTTCTGCTCAAGACTTCCCCTTTATAAAAAATATTTTAAGCCAGATGTTCAAATTTTTAAAATATCAGGCCCAATGTCCCCTTCTTGAGATACTACTGAAATGCTCAGAAAGTGGTTGTATGTCTCCTTTCCTGCAAGCCAGAGCTCATCCATGCTGCTTGTCAGTCAATTTCTATTTATACCACCCTTATAGCTTGGAGTAAAATGGCCCCCAAAGGTTTTTAAGATGGTAACTCTTTGTGGACACACACAGTCCCAACACTCTCCTTGATTGGGGTGTTCAACCAAATTTGCTAAAATTTCAGTTAACAAGGCAGTGTTTAAGCCTCTGCAATATTGCTTTTTCCCCTTATTACAATAGGCAACATACATCACTTTACTCAATCAAGGGGTGATTGGAAGAGTTTTTCAGGGAGTTGTCAGTCAACACTACAAATCTCAAGCTATTAATTATGATATTTTACTGCCCACTTATTTTCACAGCTCAGAGAATGGTAGCTCTAACTAACCATGGTTTTCTTCAAATTTTTAGGGTTAGGCTAGAAAGTTTTTATGGTCCAAGTTTATCATTTTATAAGAGAAAAATGTAATACTTAGCAGGGGCCACACAAATAAACTGGTAGGAAAGTCCGTTCTGGAACTTGGGAATCTCAATTTTAACTGTTGTATTCTTTCTGTTAGGACCCCCACCCCCCCCGCCCTGCCCAATGATATATGATTATGGTGTGATCTAGGGGAAAATGTTAAATGAAAGATATTTCCTTTGCTGGTCTACCATTGTAGAAATTCCCAGGAGTAGATGAAATCTTTCCTGATAAAGATACTGAGTTTAGACTTTAGTTACATAAGAATGCAATGTTCTTCCAAAAGATTTTCCAGAGACTCTAGCAAATATTCTTTAAATCAAGGATTCTGTGTCACTGGGTGTTGGAATTGACTGAATTGATAGAAAATAGTCCTGAATTTTAGAGGAAAAAATAAAAATCTTGGGAAGATGAAAGAGCTCTAAATTGCAGGCAATATAAGACCATTGAATGTGCTCATGAGCAACGTGTAGGGTGGACATTATAAAACATGTTCATGAAGGCTGAGCCCCGATGGCTAGTGGTTGAGTGTGGGACTGTGACCCACAGTCTTGGTGGTTCAAATCCAGCAGCAGCTCTCCAGGAGCAAGGCTGGATAGCTCCCACAACTACCAGAGGGCAGTGATGCCCAAAAAAACAAAACACATACAAACACACACACAAAACGTGATCATGAATTAGGTTAATGGTTTAATCATCACATTCCATGAGGGAGGCCTAGGTGGATTTACCAGTTAATGTACTACTTCACGTGCAGCCCTGATCTGTGTGTGGAGGGTTACAGGCTCATGGGTTGCTGTGATGCTGAGCAGGTTTCAGAGAAGTTTCTAGATACAGACAAGCTAGGAAGAAAGACCCATTTGCCCAAGTCAGTGGATACACATCCTATAGATTACAGTAGAGCATTATCTGCTATTGAGCTGGAAAATGTTGCAAGATCAGGCAAACTTTTGTTTGGTTATATATCAATCATAGCAAACTTAGTCGCAACTAAAAATAGCATATATAGATGAATCAAAATAGAAGCTTTTTCTAAATTGACTGGTCAGAGAAGAATCACCATGAGGTAAAACAAGGGAGTTTGGACAGAACCGATTATAGGGGAAGAAATTATACCCTAATAAAACTAAACCTTGTTTGATCTCTGCTATGCTTCTCTATACCTGTCTTGGTTACAACATCTTTGTGGTGCTTATATCAAACTATGTTCATTAATTTTTAATTTGATTTCTGCTCCAGCTCGCAGGTACACTAAGGCTCCTAATGGCAGACATACTCTTTTATTCATTTTAGATTCTTTAGTGTCTCGCAAGAGCCATAATAGACAGTGAGTGGATTTGTAGCAAATAATAATCACAAGCTACAAAACTTAGGCAGGGGAGGAATGTAACTGTATTTGCTTAATCAATCTAATTGCTATTTAAGTGGTCTTTTTGTTGAATAACTAAATCATAGTGAATTTGGTATTTAGATCAAACATCCAATTGCTCACATGCAATTAATGTTTCTTCTGAAAGGAAGCTTAATTTTCAGAGAATAATTTGGATCATGGGGATAAGGGAACCAGACCTTTTATGTGTGAGAAGTGGAATCCTAGACCTTTTTCATACACCCACCATCATCTATCTATAATTCTCTCTCAAAATCAGAGAACCATGATTAATAAATACACAGGATCATGAATAGTGAAGAGGGGAGATTGACACCCTCTGGTTAAACAAATAAATGCCATACCCGGAATCCCTGAGGGATGAACTTTTAAATTCACACACTACCCTTCTGAAACTCAAGCCCACCTTCTTGTAACACAGAATACCATGAGTTTCAGTAAGGTTTAGAAATCCATTCTGAAACTCAAACACCAGCAGCTGACTTTCAGAGTTCTGCACTTATTTTCTTTTTAAATTGCAGCTTTATTGAGGTGGAGCTCACTTACCACACATTTTATCTCTTTAAACTATATGATGGAAGGAACCCTCCTGGTACAATGGGTTACATGTTGGATTGTTGACTTCAAGTTCCGCAATTAGAAACCACCGGTGAGCAGGAGGAACATAAGACTTTTTATTCCCATAGAGAATTACAGTGTTGGAAACCCACAGGGCATCTCTATCTTGTCCTCAGGGTCACTGAGAGTCAGCATCAAGTCACTGGCAACTGTTTTTGGTTTTTAGATTCAATATAGTACCCAGGTTATGATCAAGTTCTGATCCCATCTATGCCTTTAAGAATGTACGGGTTGATTCTACTAAATAGAAGATATGTATGTGATTATAAGAGGAGCCCTATGGTCATAATGGTTTTGAGTTTGGCTGTGATCCACATGGTCATCTGTTCAAGACCACTAGCAGTTCCTTGAGAGGAAGACTGGGCTTTCTGCTGCTGTAAACAGTTACAGTCACAGAAACCCACGGCGAGATGACTAGGAAGCAGCGTCAACTCCATGACGAGTTTGGTTTGGATTGGATGCACCAAAAGATTTCATATAGCTAAAAACAAAGCCCTTTGCCCCCTGAAAATATCTTAATGCTACACAGAAATGGAACTGATTACTAAAATCAGTGTAACTGCAACACCTCAATAAGAAAATAGCAAATGATACAATTAAAAGTGGACAAAAGACATGAACAGAGAGTCTCTCCCCCCCACCAAATGCCACAAAAATAGCTAATAAACATGAAAAAAAGCTCATGATCATTAGCCATTTTAGAGATGCTATTCAAAACAAGCTGAGCTGTAACCTTACACCAAGAGAAGATCAAAGGAACTGAAACACTTCTTTGCATTCAAGGCTGCCATGACCTCAAGCAAAATGAAATAGATGACTCCTCTTCCAAAGTTCTGGATTTAGAAGTCATTGGACTTTGTTTAGTTCTAATCTCTTGCTCTGAGGGTGCCTAAAAAAAGGCCTCGCAAAGCTACCATATATGTCCTGTTTTCACACACTCTGCTTTTTAATAGCATGTCTTAAACCAGTTGGCATAGTTATGGATTTGCGAATATATTATTGAAATATTTTCCCTACTCCAGCCTTATTGTTTGCATAAATTGTGTCCAGTAACTTAATTTTTATCTATACGAGTCAATAACCCATGTGTTACTGTCTAAAAAGATACTCTGTACATATATACTTTCCTTTTCTCAGAACTACCATAAATTCTATATCACTGGCTAAACTAATGGTATTATGAGAATTCACCTGTGGACCATGGGATGATTTATAACAATCTCCAATAAAGTGATAAGAATGTCGGGGCTGAGCCCCGGTGGCATAAGTGGTTGAGTGCGGGACTGCAGCCCGTGGGCTTGGTGATTCAAATCCAGTGGCGGCTCTCAGGAGCAGCACTGGGTAGCACCCATGTCCACCAGAGGCAGTGATGTTCCCCCCGCCCCTCAACAAAAAAGAATGTTTTTTGAGTCAACCAGTGGCATATATAAATCATAAATATTTGAGTGGATTTTGATCTTATACTTAAATCATTAGCCTTGATCTATCAATAATTAGTTCTTATTTGCATATTCCTACTCTTCATTTGATCACATGAAAAGATCACATAAGAATGGGTATTGTGGCATTCATGTGCTTATGTTAATTTTATGATTGAAATGTAGGGGTGGAGACTAGCCTGTTAATCTGAAGATAGCCATTGATTAGCCAATGAGACCTCTATGTGGGCATGGCTTTCTCCTGAGACTTCTGGGAAATCTCGTGATATTTCTGCATGAAGATGAGAAGCTATCTTCCCCAGTGGTTGGGAGTTAGTCTCTTACTAATGGACAAGACAAGATAGCAGCTTCTGAGAAGCTGGAGAAGCCGGCGGAGAGACCACATGGATTTGCCCTGATGGAGCCAGACCTCTGAAGCTGGGGCGGTCACATGGAGACCTCTGCTAGAGAGGAGTTGTTTCTGCTGTTGATGGATGCTGAGCCCTGGAAGTGAGGAGCTATATGGAGACCCCTGTCAGAGCTGGAATTCTGCACCCACTGACCTGTGACATCATGAGTTGGAAGGAGACTTTAAAGACTGATTTTGGGCATATGGGTTAATATTGGACTTATGATTTTGTACTGGACTGGGCTCAATGTCCTGTTTCTCTTGTATATAAGCCTTTTCCTTATATCTATATGCGTGTCTATGAAATTTGTTCCTCTAGTCTACCTGGACTAACAAAGGTGTGGCAGTTATGTGTTTATGTTAATTTTATGATTGAAATGTAGGAGTGGAGTCTAGCCTGTTAATCTGGAGATAGTCATTGAGTAGCCGGTGTGGCCTTTATGTGGGCATGGCTTTCTCCTGAGACTTTTGGGAAATCTCGCGATATGTCCCATGTGATGATGAGAAGCTATCTTCCCTAGTTGTTGGAAGTTAGTCTCAGAGGCGATGAGTCACGGAAAAGACAAGATGGCAGCGTCTGAGAAGCTCGAGGAGCCGGCGGAGAGACCACAAGGCTTTGCCCTGATGAATCGAGACCTCAAGCTGGAGCGGCATGCTGTCAATGGACCTTGAGCCCTGGAAGTGAGGAGCCATGGGGAGACTCCTGCCAGTGCCAGAATTCTGCACCCACTGACCTGTGACTTCATAAGTCAGAAGGAGATTTTGTAGACTGATTTTAGGCATATGGGTTAATATCGGCTTATGACTTTTTACTGGACTGGACTGGAATGCCTTCTTAGTGTCACATTCCTTTTGTATATAAACCCTTTCCTTATATCGATATGTGTGTCTATGAAATTTGTTCTGCCAGTATACCCGGACTGACACAACAGGTGTTATAGAAAATGTGTGATGAAGAAGTCAGATGGTACAAACTATTAGGAAAAATGGCATCTGGGGTTTTAAAGGCTTGTCTTAAAATAAGCAGCCTACTAAATTAAGCATCAGGTAATTATGCATGGGAAAAGCTTAACAGCTTGAGTGATCCAAAGATTACAAACATAAAGTTCAAGAGTGAAGGAGGGAATTGTATGAGAGCTTAAATTCTGAGCATCCTGTTTGCAGAAGGATATGGATGACAGTGAAAGCCCACAGTCCATTCGAAGAAAACCCCTTGGACTAAGCTTCTGGTAAACAGTCTATGACCATTGATTAAGAATATGAATAGCCTTGCTAGCAGGCAGAATAAATTAAAGAAGGACTAGTACAGACTACTTACATTTTAAGTAGGTTAAAATTTAACACTGTATTATTCTCTTTGTATTTAATTTAAACCTGTTCTAGTTGTTGATTTTCAGCTCTTTTTCCATAGAAGTTTTACATTGCTTTACTTTATTGCTCTTTTTGTTGATTTCTTTAATGTTTTTCTGTATTTAAATCCAGTATAGGTAAATTCATAGAGATAGTAGATGGATTAATAGTTTCTTAGGGTTTTTTTATGGGAGGTAAGGTTGGAGAAATTAAGGAGATAATAATTAGTACAAAAATAAGAAAATGGCCTGAAATTGATATGTCAATGATTGTACAACTCTTTTGAATGAAATGTGAATTATATGTCAATAAAATTGTTAAAATCTGAGAGGGGGTGGAAACTCAGCTTTGGAAATCCTATAACATTACTGTATATTGGAATCAACTTGATGGCAGTGAGTTTCGTTAGGCTGGGTCTTAGTGCAAGAGAAGGTTTGACACCTTTTCAATGATTAAAAAGCTGCCTGTGTCTTCTGAGTTAGATGGCTGCTTGTTTACTTTCAAAACCTTAAGACCCCCGACGCTCCATCTTTTGATAGCTGGCACCATCAGCTTTCTTCGCCACCTTTGCTTATGCACACATTTCTCTTCAGTCATCATGTCAGAAAGGTGAGCATCTTGGAATGCCAATTTAATAGAACAAAGTGTTCTTGAACCGAGGAGGTTCTTGAGTGGAGGTCCAATGCCCATCTGTTGTCCTACTACTAACCCTATAAGTATGCACATTAATCTCTTTCCCCATCCTCACTTATAAATATATGTCCCTATTTACATACCTGTATTTGAACCTCTATAAATTCCCATTATCCCCCAGTTCCCTCCTCTATTTCCATTTGCTTCCCTCTTGTCCCACTATCATGCTCAGTCTCCATTTGTGTTTCAGTATTTTCTCTCTGTTACATTAGTCTTAATCAATCCCTATTGACCTTCAGTCACCCACCTTGTCCCTGCATTTGTATCAATTATTATTCCCTTTTTCCTGGGCTGGTGGACATCACCACCTTTCCTCCTCCTCCCCCTCTTCAATGTACCCTACCCTGGAACCATCAGTCTTGTCATTTTCACCTCCAACCTTTTTGTCCAGTCTATCTTGTCTAGATAGACCTGTAGAGGTAGCAGTATGTACAAAAAAGGTCTCCTAAAATGGAGCAACTAAAGCAAATAAAACAATGATAACAACAGCAAGAAATCCCCTCAATGTACCATACAATATGTAACAGAATAATAAAAATAATAGCAATATAAGAACCTGTATAAAGTTCACATGGAGGAAGCACACTAGCTTGTGGAATCATGAGGTGTCAAAGGGATTAGATATCAGGCTTCAAGAACTAAAAAGCATAACATTGCATGCTCACTTTCCTGATATGATTGCTGAGGACAAATGTGTGCATAAGCTAATGTGGTGAAGAAAGCTGATGGTGCCTGGCTACCAAAAGATATAGCATCTGGGGTCTTAGAGGCTTGAGTAAACAAGTGGCCATTCAGCTCAGAAGCAATAAACCCACACAGAAGAAGCACACCAGCCTGTGTGATCATGAGGCGGTGAAAGGATCCGGTGTCAGGCATCGATGAGCTAAAACTATATTATTATTAATGAGGGGGAGTACAGATTGGGGACCCAAAGCCAATCAATAGGGGAGGTGACATCCTCTTGCAGAGGGGTTACAAGGAGGAGATGAGTCAGTTAAGATACAGGGAAGTAGCAATGAAATATGCAACCTTCCTCTAGTTCCCATGCTGCCTCCCACCCACTATCATGACCCCAATTCTACCACATAAATCCACCTAGACCAGGAGATGTACAGCAGTGAGGTTGGAAACATGGGAAACTTAGGATAGATGATCCATCAAGACTAGTAATACCAGGAGGGTGGAGGGATGGAGGAATAGAAAGGGAGAACCAACTTCAGGGATCTACATGTAGCCTCCTCTCTGGGACACGGACAATAGGGAACCGAGTGTTGGGACACATTGTATAGTGTACAGTATGAAAAGAATAAAAATTTGTAAATTACTTAGGATTCAAGAAGAAGGGGGGGGAGGAAGGGTAATATAGGGAGCTGATATTGGGGGCCTCGAGGGAGGGAGGATATTTTAAGAGTGATGATGCAATGGGTGTGTAAAGGTGGCCTGCATACAATTGATGTTGGCATGGATTGTGATGGGAGTTGTATGGGCCTCCAATAAAATGATTCATTAAAAAAAAGGAGGGGGAGAGGAAAGCGGAGCTTTTTTTTTTTTTAAAAAGGAGAGCTTGTACCAAGGGCTCAAGTGGAAAATGTGTGGAAATGTATGTGGCAGCATGTGCGCAAATGTGCTTGATACAAATGATGTACTGAATGTTGTAGTAGCTGTAAGAGCCCCCAATAAATTTTTTTTTAAAAAAAGCTGCCTGCAAAATAAGTGAAGTTTGTTGACATAAAAAATGTGTATGAGGTAGGTGTTGATTCATTTCAAAGTGAGGAAAAATTTAAAATCAAAGTTCCAAACAACACTGCCAGGCTCCACGATAGAGGCTCACCAGCTGTTTAGAATGTGTATGACTTCTGCTAACCTGCAAATAATTCAGTCTCATGCTTCAGGTTCCCAGAGGGATTTTTTTCGGCCTCTTTGAGGTCACCCATTGTAGGGATTTAACCAGCAATGGCTCCTGCTCCACGAACTGTGACAAATGGCTCAAACTGTAAAGATTCAGGTCTTTCCCCAGCTCCCATTGTAGGCCATCTCTGAGCGCGTTCCCAGCTCTAGTAAAGAATAAAGAGGAGCTGTCCAGTGGAGCCCTGATAACGCAGGTGTAGAAAAATCAGCAGTTCAATCTTAGTAGTGAGCAAGCTGTGGTAGTCTGCGTCTAAAAAGATTACAGCCTTGGAGACACTATGAAGCAGTTCTTGTCTGTCTTGAGAAGTCACAGTGAGTTGAAATTCACTGGGAAGAATGACTTGGTTTTTAGATTTAGGGGTGTTTTCCTTACTGTTGTTAACTGCTGCTGTGTCTATCCTCAACTCATGACAAATCCATGCAAATAGAATAAACCAGTGTTAGCTTCTGTGCTGTCCCCATGATTTACAACAGATCATGAGACTGATCATGAGTCTTCATTGACTGAATTTTGGCAGTATAGCACCAGGATTTTCTTCCCAACTCACTTTAATTCCACAGTTCCCTTCAAGCCTGCTCAGGATTATGGCAACATGAAAGCCCCAGTGAAGGTGGATGATGATAATGCATGAGGCTTACTGACCAGAAGTCGAACCCAGGTGCCCCTCCTGAAAGGTAAGAATTCTACCATAAAGTGCACCTGTACATGGGTTACTTCTATCTAATAGAAAAATATCATCCTAAAAAGGCAACCAGTGCTCGTTTGCAATTCATTTTTCTTTCCCCACCACTGACAACCACTTTCTCTTTCTTTGTTGACTCATTAACTTTGGGTATTTTTTATCAGTGGAATCATATAATAAGTAGCTTTGTGTGTGTGTGTGTGTGTGTATGATAGAGAAAAATAGAGAGAATCCATTGAATGAATACCCTATTTAAAAAAAAATTATCCAAGAGTTGATGGACAGTTGGGTTTATTAATACTTTGGGGCTATTATGAATATACATGAAAAAAGTCTTTTTTTTTCTTGAACAAGTTTTGTGTAAGTAATGCTTTCAATAATCCTGCAGTAGAACTGCCAGATAAGATGATCCAAAACCTGGTAGCTGCTATAAGTCAGAAATACTTTGGAAGCACCTAACAACAGCAACATGGGGGTTTCTGAGTTTGTTTTTTGAGAAACCCCTGATTTGCTTCCTTCCTCTGCCTTTCATCTTTGTCATTTAAAGAGAACTGTTTCTGGGAATTGTGGGGTTAAATTGTGAGGGAAAAGACTTGATGAGAACAATGCATTTAGGAAACATTAATTATCCTGATCAAAATTATCCCCCTAAGAACAAGTGAAAAAAATGGGATCAAAGAAGGTGGAATAAGGTAAAGAGTGAAACCTGATACAATTTTCCTCATTTTGACCAGTATCTGAGCAGTGGGAGGAGCTGGTGAGAAGATAACTCAGGTGTACAATAGGATAGTGGGCCTTGCCATTGTGAGGTGTCTGAGAGTGAGATGGGAGTGTTCTTTGATCATCTTCAGCTCTTCTAGTATGTTTATGTCATTGTATCTCTCTAATAATCTCAAATTTGCACTTCCCCCTTTCACCCTACGGCTCTTCTATTTGTTCGTCACCTCATTTAAGAGCCTTCCTTAGACTCTTCAAGAGATAGAGCTCAGATACCTACTGACCAGGATGCTTAGCTCAATGAGAGATCAAAGACTTTTAGGTATACAGAAATGCATAAATTCTATATTTTGTTTCCAATTTCTATTAATTCTCTAGGAAAGGAAAATGGGAAATGAATATGAATGTTATCGAATTCCTAGAAGGAGGGGGCAGACAAACATATTAAACATATTAAAATACATAATATATAATACATAATACATAATATATAAACATAGTAAGGTTATGATTTATAGACTATCAAAGGATCCTGAGAGAGAGATGGTGGAGGAGCTTGGAAATAACTAGATAACAAGGGCTCAAGTATAAAGAAAATGTTTTGAAAATTATATTGGCTACTTATGTACAAGTGTGGTGGACACTTGTAAGAATATATGGGCTATGATAAAATCTGTATGAGTCCCCAATGAAATAACTTTTTTAAAAGAAGACTATGGTTTTCACAATAATATTCCTCTAGTTGTCCGCGTATCAATGCTCCAGGACTTAGAACCTGTGTATGTGTTATATTACTAAGGAAAAGGTACTTTGCCACTTAGTAAATCCTCACTCCTGGTGACTGCACATGGGATAGAGAAGAATTACTTCACAGTGGTTTCTGGGTGGTCGTTTTCAGGGAAGCACTTTCCCAGGGCTTTCTTCTGTAGTGCACCTGGCTAGTTTTGAAATAATGACCTTTCAGTTAGCAACTAATCACGAATAGCTTGTGTCACACTTTGTTATAGACATAAAATAGAAAGATTATTTTAGGTTATCTGTTTGCCCTAAGGAAATTGCACACACACACACACACACACACACACACACCTCTCATTTTGTCAACTTCCTCATGTCTGCTGAGTAAAATTGTCCTCCATTGGGTTCTTATGACAGACACCTTTCAGAAGCAGATCATTTGTCCCTGCTTCTAAGGAATCTCTGAGTGGGTTTAAACTTTAAACCCATCCTTTAATAGCCAAGTACTTAATTTATATTGCCACCCTGAGACTCAAGTGTAGCCACCTGGATTCTAAATATAGAAGAAAGAGAGAAAAAGAGAGAGTGAGAGATGTGCAGTCATTAAACAAACAAAAAGAGGAGAGGTTGGATGTGTGGGACAAACTCAACCTGGCCAGCTCTGAGTATGGATCAAAGGTCCTCCAGAAATTGAGAACCACTCTCAGCTAACAGCTAGCATGAAACGCTGGACTTCAAACCTAAAACCATAAGAAAGTGAATTTTTCCAAAAAACAGAATGAGCAGGAAACAGTTCTCCCCTACAGTAAACCCAAAGCAAACAAGCTACTCACATTGAAATTTTATCAACATGCGGCCTGGTTAAAACTTCTAATTTAAGGAATGTGAGATAATACTGAATTGTGTTGTTAGTGCTCTCAATTAGTGTGTTAGTGCCCTCAATGGTATGCTGTTATGGCAGCAATACAAAAGGATTACAAAAGCCATGCTCACAAATTCACAAATCACATGCTTTTTATATCCCAATATGATTACAGATAATTCTAAAACTGTCAGCATGAGATAATGATCTTGTTTTACTGTCATCATGATACTTTGTTTTAAATACATGAGAACTATGGTTCCGAGATGCGAAAGGGTTCGCTTCAGCAACAAGTAGAAAATGTAACCCCCAGACTCTGGCTTCCTGACATTTTCTGCTTTGATAAGAATATTTCCCAATGGTTTGAAAATATTGAAAACCTACTGGCTGTGCCTTAACATGATTTTGACAGGTCACTGTGGGATCTGAGACTGGGAGAAAATGGTTAGCCAGTGTTGCCACACTCCTATAGGTAAGAGGTTCTTGCCCGTCCAGAGAAGTTCCAGAAAGAAAGGCCGAGGAAGCAATTTCTAAATAAAGCAGACATTGAAAATCCTAAGGAGATGAGTCCCACTGTGACACATGTGAAGTCTCTTAGAGTAGTCTCATGGAAGTTGGTGTCCCCAAATGCAGGAACTCAGGGCCCTTCTTCTCACAGATGTTGTCAACTCCTCCTACACCTCAAACCCGAGCACTCTCCATCTGCATAACTCTTCTCTAGCACTTACCAATTGAGGGTTCTCCTTTCTAACCCTGCTCACCAGGAATAGTGAGGCAATGGACAAGAAGCAAGTCATGACTGTAAATCTTGGGGCCATTTTCATGTCCCTCCTTCTCTTCAGCACTCATTATACTTTCCAAGTGACAACATTTTTTTGCCATGGGTTGGAGTCAATTTGATGGCAGCTATTGTATTTATTTATTTATTTTGTTTGGTTGGTTTTGTTGTTGTTGTTGTTGTTGTTGTTGTTGTTGTTTTGGCATCACTGCCCTCTGGTGGTGGGAGTAGGAGACCCAGTCTTGCTCCTGGAGAGCTGCTGCTAGATTTGAACCTCCAACCCAGTGAGCCGCAGTCCTGCACACAACCACTACGGCACCAGGGCTTAGCCCTATTGTATTTATTTTTATGTGTGTATAGGTCATTCTAGAAATGTTTGCCTCCCAGGTAAAAAAAATTAGTTAAATAGTAAAGAAATTTACCTTTTTCCTCTGTAGAACTTTTAAGGCTTCAAACAGTCAATGAGATTTCTTGTTATAATAGTTGATCTCCCCAAATTCCCATCATTATTATTATTTCTTGTTTTCTGTATAAATTTCCTGGGCCCAAAATGCAACAGTAATGAAATGCAACAATTTCCCCATAGAACATAGAGTATATTAATAAGCATGAAGTGATTTGCTTGAATGGCTACAGTGCAAACAAGGATTTATGGGGGTCTAGACTTCCCTGATGTACGTGTTTGTGGAACCATATTGATAATTACAAATACAATTAGTCTTCTAGACATTTCATAAAAAGAATGATGCTATACACCATTGATTACCAGAAGATATGTCGACAAAACAAGAGAAATCTGTTTCTTTCATGTCCAATATTGTTTCAGAATATGTGAAAATACTTGTCTCTAGGTCAAAACATTAGCATGTTTAACATGTGAAAGTAGCCACCTCTAGCACGCTATACTTACTGGACTTTTAATAAAAGTGTTGGCACACTGCCATATTTTTTAACTCCATATGTATGTCATATTTAAGTAAATTTTTAAATACTATAAGTAAAAAGTCAAGCAGATGTTCCTACAAAATTAGCAATCTTAGGCTCCATACTGTTTTTTCTAGTTTCTGAGCCCAATTTGATCCATGGAGACTTGTGAGTGTCAAAGTGGACACCAATTCTACAAGGTGTTCAGTGACTGATATTTTTGAAAGTAGATCATTACCCTTTTCTTCTGAGGTGCTTCAGGTGGATTTGAACTTCCAATCTTTTGTTAGCAACCCAAACAATCATTTTACCACTCTCCAGGGACTACAGAAACCTACTTAATGTCTAGATTAGGTAAATGGAATAAAATTCCTCTGATAGATAAGCTATTATGCAAATGATTAGAGTTAGTTGGGTATCAGTAGACAATTTCATGTGGACTTGAAGATATATAAAAGTGTAGGGGTGATGGTTAGCTTATCAAACAGATCACAGTCTGACAAATACCTTGTGAATATGGCCTTTTCAAAAGGAGCATCCTGGGAACCTCCCTGTCTCTCTGCCATAAAAGGTTTTGTTGGCTGACCCTGGTTGCTGCATGCCTTGTGATGCAGCCATCGCCTTCGGACTTCAGGAGTTTGCACACAGTGGCCTGCAATCTTCCTCCACTCTGCACCATTGCATGCAGCTGTGTGAATCTGAAGAGGGTTTTATGGAGCAGTAGAAGACTTCCAACTAGTATGGATTTACAGACTTGATTTAGACTGGGTGGGATACAATTAGCTCTTGATATTATATATAATATATATTATATATTATACACACACACACATATATAAGTGGATTTGTTTCTCTAGTCAATCCAGCCTAATATAGGGAGATCGGTGGTGGAATCTCAACTTCAATGCAGTCTCCAATTTCCATTCTCCCCAAACCATCACATGTGAAGAAGCTATCATCTTTCTGTCATTGGAAATGTGTGTGTTGCTCCAATACTGAATATATTTCAGCAGAACTTCTAGAATAACATGGACTCAGAACAAATGCCTGCCGATGAACCTTTGAAATTTAACCAAAGAAAATGGTATTGTAGCCAATGTTCTTATTCCTACTAACCCTAAGTATGGCATATGACTGAATAGCATTTTGTTTTGTTTTGTATGAGACTGTCACAATGGAACTAACAACAAGAGCAACAACAAAAAATGGACTTTTTTTGTATCAGGCAGTAAGGTAAGGTTGGAACAATACTTTCTGTTTAAAGTGAAAAGAGGCTCCTCAAAGCTAACAAAGTATTGCTGTATGAACACATTGGTGTCCTTAAAAATGCCACCACATAGCTACTCCTATGGGATTTTGCGCTTTTCAAAATATTGAAAATTGATCAGTTCTAATGCACCTACTGTCTATACTCAGTATGTGCTCTCATCTTCAGTCAGCTGACAATTAGAAAGCAGTGTTTACTATTTATTGTTCGCTTAGTTGGAAACTATCACAGGGCCAGAGAGGCTGACAAATGAAAATCACCTGTCACCCTGGTCTCAGGTTAAATGAGCTCTTTTCAGCAAGATGACCTATACTAGTAACTTCACAGAGTCATGGTTAAAATCCGAGTATATCTGAGCTTAAACCACTTACTGTTGCAACCCTTCCTTTAATGTAATGCTGAAGGTTATAGAAACAAGTGCTACCTCTTAAGGGTGCTGATTATTAATTAATTTTAATCAGAGCAAAAGTATCCAGAAATTCTTCCCCCTTTGCTCTCTCAAGAGATAAATGTGTCATTTCTCTGGGCAAATATAGAGGCTATGCAAACAGTATTTCTCCCCTATGTCATCAAATAGTTCCTGGTAGGCTTCTAAAAATAAAACTTAATGGATATAAAATGAAAACTTTTTCTTCCTCTCCTTAACACCCTTCACTTGCATTACCATTTGGAGATTGTGTCATTCAGAGAAATGTGTATGCCTTCATAATTAGAACCAGCTTGCTGACCACTTGGGGCTTCTGGAGAAATTAGTTTGCAAAAGCAAGCTCCTGTTTGAATCCCTGACTCATCTAGAACTGCTGACTGGAGTAGAATTATGGAGGAGTTGTCTCATCCATTCTTCCAACAGGCACTGGGGATAGTAAATAAAAACTGACAATGCTCTTGTCCTTAAGTAATTTATAACATAGCTCAACTGTTTGTAACTATGTCCACTTACCCACTTGTTTAATAAGTAATGAGAGATGGCAATACACTTTACATTTTACTTCATGACTCCCCAGGAGAAAAAGAATGATTTAGTGTTTGTCAACTAACAGAAAGATTGGCAGTGATCAGCCTACCTAGAGTCAGCTCAGACACCAGGCCCGGGATCTGTTTCTGAAAGGTCTGAAGCTTAAGAAGCCAATGGAGCGGACTACTCTCTGTACACAGAGTCACTAGGAGTCAAAATTAAGACCAGAGAAACTAACAACAGCAACAAACCTGCCTCATGAAGGTGCTGGGATATAAAGAAATCATCCAGTTTAGTTTAGGAATCTGGCATCTTTGCTAGTTATGAATCTTGGAGTAAGCCAAGGTTGTTGAATTGTTATTATTGTTGCTATTGTTAGTGGCTAATATTTATTTACATACATGTTATGATTATCATTGTTTTAATTATTTTAAACATAGAAAAGGTATCCAAAATTCATGGGGGAAAATCCATTATCTTTTAATTCCATTTTCCCCAAAACTTTTGAAGACTTCTCATATTACTAAATTTAATCCTACTAATAACTGGACTAGGTACTTTCATAATTCTGCTTTACATCTAGTAAGAATTATGGTTGTTTATCCATATAATACATCAAATTTAAAGGCCTTTGAATTTGTAAGAACTATTAATTAGGATAATCAATAAAAAGAAAACCTGACAACTTATACTACATCTCTGAAATGCATTTAAAAGACTTTGGATGTGTAGTTCATCATGTGTTAGGCCACTAACCATAAAGTTAGTTGTTCAAACCCACCAGGTGATTTGAGAATCTGAGAGACAGAAATTAAAATCTCTGTTCCTGCAATGAGGAGTAGCCTCAGAAATCTAAAAAGACAGATCAATTTTGGCCTTTGAGTCTGAAATCAACTAAGTAACATTGAGTTTCATTGAGTTTATGCAATGCATTATAAATTATGAGTGCAGTTAAAGTTTTTAGAAAAATGTGTATGCTTTCCCTTTAGAAATAATTTATTAGTAGTTTAATGGGCAGGTATATATAGATATTGTATTTGGGGAATATAGTCTTATAAAACCGTGATTCTGGCAATAAGCTGCTTTCTGTGCTAGCTAAAATTCTAGGTGGTTTGAAAGAAGCAGAATTTTTAAAAATCACAATTTTTAAAATTATATATCTGTTTAATACAATCTGTGACAATCAATTTTTCAGCCTGACATTTTCTCACATGGATACATTTTAAAAGAAATTCATTTTCATTTTTGATTATAATTGTGAATAATTACCACTCATCTGTTAATTTGTCCTAATGCAATGTCTTGGCTGTTTCTGCTGTGCAGTAAGCTAGGTATACCACTATTATTTCTGATACCAACAGGGCCATCTAGAATGGGCAGATTTTAGCGCAGTTTCCAGACTAAGACTGACTAAGAAGGAAGAAGCAATCCATTTCTACACCATTGCCCACTTAAAACTTTATAAGTAGCAGAACACATTGCCTAATACACCATTAAAGCTTGCTCTTCAGGTTGGAAGGCAATCACCATACAACTGGAGAAGAGCTGCTTCTTAAAAAGTAGAGTCAACCTCCCTGTCATAAATAAAGCAAAGCTTCTGGAACCTGAATTTGCTGATGTGTCAACAATCAAATTTAGATCTGATTAAAACCTGAAAATGCCCATAATAATTAGAACATGGAATGTACAAAGCATGAATCTAGGATAATTGAAAGACACCAAAATTGGAATGAGACACACAAAGATTGATCAATCTGGCTGCAAGGGCCTGGAACTGACCATTTTGAAATGGAAAATCACATGGTTTACTACATAGGATTTGAAAATTTGAAGAGGAATGGTGACATATTCATCTTCACAAAGAATATTTCATGATAGGTCCTGAAGTACAATGCTGTCAGTGATAGGATAATATCAATATGCCTACAAAGACATTCAGTAAAGGTAACTATTATTTAAATGTATACACAATCTATCTTTAATACTAAAGATGAAAAATTGCAGATTTTTACCAACTTTGCATTTTTACCAATATGCAATCAACATTATCACTGGTGACGGGAAAGAAAAAAGTTGAAACGAAGTATCAGTAGTTAGAAAATATGATCTTGATGAAAGAAATGAAGCTGGAGATCACATGATATATTTTTCTAAAACCAATGACTTCTGAATTGCAAATATTTCTCCCCAAGAGCCTAAACACATAGGAACCTGACCACATGAAAAAACAGCAGTAAAATCAGCTACATAATTTAGAAGGAGAAAATGAAGAAGCTCAATATCATCTAATAGAACACATGTAGAACAAGTCCTAAAGAGCCAAACTTCCCATTTGTTCTGACTGGGCAGATTTTTTTTTTATTTTTAATTAATTTACTGGGGGCTCATACAACTCTTATCACCATCCATACATTCATTCATTGTATGTCAAGCACATTTGTACATTTGTTGCCATCATCATTCTCAAAACATTTGCTTTCTACTTAAGATCTTGGTGTAAACTACTCATTTTCCCCTCCCAACCTATTACCTCCTCCCTCATGAACCCTTGATAATTTATAAATTATTATTTTTCATATCTTACACTGTCTGATGTCTCCCTTCATCTACTTCTCTGCTGCCTGTTGGGGAGAAGGTTATATGTAGATCCTTGTTATCGGTTCCCCTTTTCTACCCCACCATCCCAGTATTGCCACTCTCAACACTGATTCTAAAGGGATCAGCTGTCCTGGATTTCCTGTGTTTCCAGGTCCTATATGTACCAGTGTACATCCTCTTGTATAGCAGGATTTGTAAGGTGATTTGAGATATGATAGTGGATAGGGAGAAAGCATTGAAAAGATGGAGGAAAGTTATTATTTTTCATCATTGCTACACTGCACCTGACTGGCTTGTCTCCTCTCCAAGACCCTTCTGTAAAGTGATGTCCTGTTACCTAGAGTTGGACTTTGCATCCCCAATCTGTACTTCTCCTCATTTACAACGATATATTTTTTAGTTCTTTGATGCCTGATACTTGATCCCTTCGACACCTCGTGGTCACACAGACTGATGTGCTTCTTCCATGTGGGTTTAGTTGCATTTGAGCTACATGACTACTTGTTTACTTTTAAGCCTCTAAGACCCCAGACACTATAGTTTTTGATATCCAGCTCTCTTACCCACATATTATGTACACACTTGTCTTCAGCGGTCATATCAGAAAGGTGGGCATACAATTATAGGACTTTTTATTCTTTGATGCCTGATCCCTGACCCCTTTGACAACTCATAGTTGCACAGGCTGGTGTGCTTCTTCCATGGGGGCTTCTGAGCTTCATGACTGTTTACAGACACTATAAATTTGATAGCCAGACACGATCAGTTTTCTTCACCACTTTTGCTTATGCACAATGTGTCTTCACTGATCGTGTCAGGAAGGTGAGTATCATGGAATGTCAATTTAATAGAACAAAGTGCTCTTGTTTGAGAAAGTGTTTGAGTGGAGGCCCAATGTCCATCTGCTACCTTAATACTAACCCTATAAGTATATGCACATATATTTATTTTCCCATTTGAGTCCACAACACATTGCCATGGCCTCAGACTGAATTAGATCTTGCCCCTCTTGTTAGGAATTGTATCTGGCAAAGGACTGTATCAACAAAAAAAGACATTGGTTAAACTTCTCAAGGGAAGACAGTTAGATGCTGGTTGGAAATTTTGTCCATCTTTCAAATAATTGTGTATTATATATATATATATATATATATATATATATATATACAAATTAGGAAGAATGACAAATAGTGTTGATACTTTGATACTTCTGTTCAACCAGTTTTCACATCTGGAAATTCAACCAACCACAGATCAATTGTATTGAAAAGAGTGAGGAACAATTAAATGAGGAAAACCATCTCCTAAAGGTTAATGTGCTATTTACATAGTATTACACTGGTATCACTTTTATCACCAATCTAGTCAAGACCTGAACTGTACAGGAAGTTCTGCATAAATTATGTGTAAATCCTATACACTTTTGCATGAGACATCTAAGGATTTTGGTATCCATATTAATCATTATAAATGAACAGAAGCAGTACTTGAAATGTCTTGCTTTGCCATCGACTATAAAAAAAACAAAGCAATGATAAAAACTACTCTCATAGAACACTTAACTGAGTCAGGTTAATTGGAGAAAAAGAAAGATGGGCTAAAGAGCCTTACTGGAAGAGTGGCTTAAGTATTGGCCTAATTGCACTGGGCAAATCCACCATTCTGGCTGCTAGAGAAAGGAGAGACTCTACTGCTTTAAAGATTTATACTTCAGATAATCCAGGGAGAAGTTCCACACGGCACTGAGGGCTGCTGTCAGCCTGAAACTACTTGGCTACAGTGGGTCAGCGTCTTGGAAGCAGTCCCCACTCCTCCATGGAGACTGAAAGATGATTGTGTGTAACAGATATGTTCTAGCAAATTAGTGACTAAACCATGATTTTATTTTCAAAAGACTGAGAGTTCTCAGTCTCTACGTGGAAGGTATAATTCAAGAGGAAATTAAACACAGGAAATATTCTATGAATCTCATGTAATTTAGAAGACAGTAGAATTGGCAGAGTAGTGGATGGTTGAGATTTGTAAAGAGAGTTCTAGTCAATGAGGAAAGGTTAAGTTGTATTCACTCAGTGGTGTCCAAGCAATCGCAATTCTCTCTAGGGAGTCATCTAATAAGAATAGCTTCATTGTGTTTTTGACTTTAATTAACATTTTGGCATTTAAAAAAAATCAGTTGTTTGAAAAAAGAGCATTTTATGCATATTGGAATTGCATTTTAATTCTAGATGAAGGATTGATGACAAAAATCACCTTTGTTTTTATAGCACATAAAAATAGAGTGAATTGCTCAACATATGTGACTTGCTTTAGAGTATCTCTGTTCTGTTTTCTGCCAGTTTGTGACATAATTCCTTACCAAAATTTTAAAATAATAGTACTTCATTATGTTTCATTAATCTTCCTAGTATTATTTCCTCATGTCCATTTGGTAAGCTCTCACTTTTCCTATAAGGTACAGCCCAAATACAGCTTCTTCAAAAAAAAATACACTGTCTGCCCTCACTCATGACATTTTTATCTGTGTCAGACTAGAACTGTGTTCCATAGAGTTTTCAAAATCTGTTTATTTGTTGTTGTTTTTGTTTTTTCAAAAGTGGATCACTGGGTCTGTCTTCTAAGCATCTGGAAAAACCCAAACTACAATTCCTTTGGTTAGCAGCTAACAGCTTAACTATGTTCACCTCCTCCCTTAAAATTCAATTCACCTATTATAGAGACTTTCTTCTCTTATGCCCCAAATGCCAGGACAGGGACCTGCCCTTTGCTTTTTTTTTCTAACATCTCCATTAATGGGTATAGTATCGAACACATGGGAGATGATCCGTGTGGTGCATTATACTGACTTCTGCTATTTTGCCAGAAAGAGTAATTTAAGAGATTTCTTCATGGTATAGTTCAAATCTGAAAAAATGAATCAGGGAAGATACATTGCTCTGTAAATTGTGTTTTCCTTCAGCAAAATTTGAATCTTTACAAAAATATCCTCATAAAAATCTATGCAATCATGAACTGGGCAACAAAGGAGTAAGGGCCCAAAGCTATTATGCTCAACAAGCCTACATGAGGACATCCCACTGCAGGAGGCACATTGCTTGGCATTCAGATTCCAGAATATGGGAGACCAACAGCATGACAGAGCAAGTTCGTCTAGTGCTCTGGGCTTCAGAAAATCAAAAGCTCCCATGTCTTGGCTCAGAAACTCATTTGCATTTACTGACCACAGAGAGAACTCTCTTGTAATTTTATTTGCTAGAACTTATCTAACTGGGGACTCAAAGTGTACCTCTGAGTCCGTGAGAATGAGCAGTACACATAAGACTTGAAGTGCTTTGCTTTGTACTCTTGACTAGGAGAAAGCAAGTCAACAAAATTACATTTGCCTAGGTTTGTCTTTCAGAGAACTTTTAAACCAGCCACCCTCATTGGAGAAAAAAGCACCTCACAGGCAGGATCAACGACTCATCACTCAGATCAGGGGTTTCCAAGTAAAGGGGCAGAATTTCCATTGGACATGATACTTCCCACCCTTTTCATATCTCCCCCCCTATAAATAGAATTACGTCCAAATTAACAATATTCTAAGGTCTGTAAGAGATGTCAACAGAGCAAATACCTATCAAAGGCAGGCTAGAAGTGACACTAAATGACTCAATCCTTTCACTCTCTCCTACAGATGTCCTTGCTTATGGCTTCATTATTGATACACAGAAATTTTCTGCATCGTCAACCATTTTATCCACATGAGTAATCAGGTTTCTCAACCCACAGTTCACACAGAACTACCATAATAACACCAAATTAATATTTTTTTTGTTTTTATAAGATAATATTTTAATGTTCCTACTGAAGACCAAGTACCCTTGTTTTTTGTTGCACAAATGAACACAACAATTCAATACATGTCAACTTAGCATCTCGAAAAAATAATATTTCAAGTATTGGAGTAGCTAGAAGGAAAATGTGTCCTCTGCTGTTTTCTGCTCTCTTTTCCTAGTTCCTGCAAAGATTATTTGCCTTAACACTCACATTTTTATAGTGATAGACTGAAACTTTGCTGAACTCTTCATTCCTGTTCTGGGAAGCACATTCTTCTTTTGGATACCCTTCCCCCTATATGCATCAACGTCAAGTGCTGCCCGATAGTGTTGTCGGTGGCTAACATTTCAGAAGTATGTCGCAACTCTGGGTGGGTTCTTACCTCCAACCTTTCCAGTAAAAATGAACATATGAACCATTTGTAGCATCCAGAGTTCCTTGTGCATAGTTGACTTTTGATTCATAGAGAATGAAAATTATTTAAAACTAGGATGGCCTACATGGTATTTTATGGTATGACTGTCCACTATAGCTTTGCTTTATGTTTCAGAAGTACTTTTTACTCCCATCACTCCTTCTTCTTTCCTGTTTCAGATTGCCCCACCTCCCCTTTAATGAATTAGAGAATCACCATCACCCACCCCAATTATACTCACTATATCACTTGCTGCTCATCTGTGGACCTATCCCTACTCGGTTTATCTTTTCTTTTAACATTTCTTAGATAATGCTTTGGCATTGCCACATACAATAATATGGCAAAAAGTAGTATACTGCTGTTCTAATTCATACATGAAAAAGTTTATTCCAAAAAAATTGTAAAACATGTCTATATGATCAGTAGATGACTCCAAATAAGCTTGCTTCTTTTGTCTCAACAATATTATTTTATTAGTTTCATCTGAGTGCCTTCAAGAAATTGTAAGTTATGGGTCATAACACATTTCTAAAAAAGTCCAAATGGACATCTTCCCAAATCATGATAGATTTGGAACATATTTAGAAGCATGCTATCACACATAAACAACAGTTTTCCATCCATAGATAGAGCTTTTTAAGGATGGTTAAGAAGACCTCAAAGAAGACCATCAAACTCAACAAAGGAAGGATTATTATTGAACTTCGGAAACTAGTGGACAAAGACTACAGAATCACAATTGGTGTGATGACTATTAAAGTTTGGATGTCACATGATTTGGCCTAAGCAAATGTTGACCAAACATCTTGACCTAATCAAACTTTTGATTAAATGAATGCAAAACAAAACATTGCAAGAATACTGTTGCCTTAAAGAACTTCTCTTTCAATCATTGTTATAATCAAGATCAAAACTAATGAATACATTATATGGGATGAATTCTAACCAGAAATGGGTCTTAGATTTACCAATGTGATCAAAATGACAAGATTCAATCAAAAGAGTGGCTTCCAAAGAGACCTGTCAGGTGAGTTAAATCCAAGGCAGCGGAGATAGTTCAGAAGGTTCTGGTTGCTATTTTGAAATCTGAAAGGAGTCATCTTGATGACAGATTTTCTTAAAGGATGCAGAACAATCACACGGGCCTATTCGGAATATATTTTAAGAAATCTGAGCAGCATTTTTGATTTTAAAAACTTAGGAAAGTTCCACCCAGAAAATAGTTTCCATAACTATGATATATTTTCTCATTCTTGGAAGATTGTAAGACTGGGTAGATGCTAGAAATACCTCAATGTAGAATACATGAAGAAACTCTAGCTCCACAATTTGACATTTTTGTTTAAAAAATGTTTCTATGCTTTGTAGCAAGTGTTAGAAATATTACTTTCAGAAGCGTATAAACCTAGATGAAGACTATGTGAAGAAATTATAGTTTCATAATTCAATATTTTTGTTTACTAACAGTTTATGATTTGGTGGCAGTATTTTTTGTTTTACCCTCATACAAATCAGTTTACTTATTTAACACATAAAAGAAATCTTCAGTTGTGAAACAAAAGTAATCACTTTTCCCCCACCACATACCTACCTATTAGTTCTCTTAGTGGTGACCACAGAACTGTCACACACAAAAATTACTTGTTCAATGGCTAGAAAATTATTATATTTATGAATCATAAAATTCAAACAAAACTAAGGAAAATAAAACTAGTATTGATGTTTATGCTTAAAAATAAGATACTGGATCTGGAAAAAATAAAAACAAAACAAAAAATAAAAATAAGATACCATAGGCAAACTCCTATAAAGAGCTGTAGACTTGGAAACTCATAGGGACTGTTATACCCTGCCTTATAGGGTCCTTATGAGTTGATATCAACTCATTGACAAGAAGTCTGGCTTTGTGTGTGTGCACGTGCATGTGCACGCATGCACTGTAAGTAATTTATAGTTATTAAATGCTAGTTGACAGTTCTTATGTACATAAATTAATTGCATGACAGGAATTATTCTAGGAGGTTAGCATAATTATGTTTCCCCTAGATTTTACAACAAACCCTGAATACTTCACATATGAACCCTTTGTTGTAGCAGACTGATCCTTGTATCACCTTGACGATACCCAAAATAACTAAATGTGGGTATAATAACCACATCATCCTGCTTTGATTCTTCTTTTGATCACCACTCCTTTGGTTGATATTTTCTTTTTCTCCCCTCTACTCGAGTTGCAAGTGTAGTATGCCTTATTTATTTACTTTAAGCTTCTTATTTGATGCTGTCCTGAGCATTCATGTAGGTATGGCTGCTGGACCTTGAGGCATGGCCTCATCCATTCTTAAGTGCTAAATTATAATTCTTTGAACCTGATATTTGCTTTGGCTGTGCATGTCATAAGACAAAGAATATATAAAATCAGAACCAGGTCAGTGCGGTGTGAGAATGAGGCAAATTAATCTTGGTGGCTATCTCTCTCCCTCTCCCTGAACCCACAACCCTCACAGAGGCCAGAACCAAAGCTGGACACCACCAGGACATTGCTTTTGTGATGATTTGATGATTTATGAAGTGTCTTTAAGGTATAGACTGATAAAGGTCAATGGAACAATTTCCGGAATTGGATGAGACATTGGAAGTATTCTCAGAGACAGGGCACTACATGGATATTAGAATATCTTGTTCGATTTTAAGGTACATATATGAATCTGGGATGTAGTTTGGTAGATTTAATCTAACAATACTTCCAAATATTTGGAATTATTGGAAGTATATCATTGAATTTCAGCAAGACATATTAAGAAAGTTAAAAAATGGTGAGGTGAAATCTCTGATATCTGTCAGAGGGGAGCTAGGCAACCATGTTTCAGATAGATCATACACATCTACAGAATATGCAAATATACTAATCAGAGAAGATCATTCCATCACTGTAATAGGAAAAGATGAATAAGTCATTTCTGAAGTAAATATTGGGTCTGAAACTAAGTAACAAATAAAAGACATACCTTAAAAGCAACTAGGTCACCACTTTTATAGTTCCCTGCAATGCCTATTATTACCAGGCAAGTGGTACCTTTAACCATGTATTTAACTCATTTCTATAATACAACTCAAGCCAAATAACTCCTTTTCTACCACTACCAAATCCTCATAGCCCTTTGCTTCTTATACCTTGAGTTACCAGTGGAATCCCAGTACATAATAATTTCCAATCTGTTTCTTCTGAAAGAGCCTGCAGGACTGTGGGCAGGTAAATTTCTTTCAATCTGTGAATTATATAAAACTGACTGTGTTGGACTATAAAGGTTCTGGTGAATTTTTAACATACCCTCACACAAAAACTTGCTCATTTACTACTCAAAGTCCCACTTTACAGAATAATGTTATGGAAAGGGGTAGCACTACAATTAGATAATCTCAGCAAAAGCCAAAATAACTCATTAAAGTTCAGTAACTTAAAAACACATTCACATAATAGGAAAGGAATGAAAGCAAAGAAATAATGAAGCAAGTAAAGTTTGATTAATAAAATAATTATGTCAAAATACTACCTGGTAATTTCTTTTAAATATAAACCTTAAGTTTTTATCCCATGCCTGGTGCTGTGATTAAGTGAGATAATCCATATAAATTTCTGAATATAACATCCACCACAAACTCAATGTATAATTATTGCCACCATTATTTCCATATTATAGCTGAATAACCACCTGTGATTGCACTCATAAGAAGCTTCATATGCACTCCTGTGTGCACATCACACTCAAGGGATATTTACCAACCTGAATATTAAGTTTATTCATTTGTCACATAAGGGACTAAGAGAAATAAACAGAACTTACATTGAGCTGAAGTTCATCTGTCCACTGTCCAATCAAGCGGTATCCAGGATTGGTTGTGTTTGTTATCTGGTACTGAAAGATGTCATAGCGTCCAGGTGCATCTCCGTTCTTGTTAAACAGGACAGGGGTACCAGCACTACCTGAGCGAGACAGGAAGGAGGGGAATGCTGGTATTAGACAAGATAATCAGGGGTGATAGTCTGGACACTTGCTGAAAGATTGGCTCACAAATACCCTAGTGTTTCTGAGCTCCTCTCTATGTAGCCAATGTTACTCAGAAGGTGGGGAAACAGCTCCTTTTCAAATAAGTTTCTTTGTCACTGTTGCTGCTCACTGCCGCTATCATTTCTAACTGATAGTGACCCAACTTCCAAAGTGTGGAGTACTGTCCCATCCTATGCCATTACACAATTGATATGTTTCTGCCCATTTGGGAAAATATGACATTAATGTTTCTCTTCTGAGGTCTTCCTCTTTTTCCCTGACCCTCTGCTTAACCAACATAATGCCTTGCTCCAGTGGATTGGTCCCTCCTGATAACACATACAAGACAAAGTATGTTAGACTAAGTTTTGCCATACATACTTTTAAAAAGAACTTTGACTTCGTTTTTTTTCAATAAAGATTTCTGACACCCCATGATATATTCAGTATTCTTCTCCAACATCATAATTCAAAAGAATTACTTATTCTCTAGTCTTTCTTATTCATCGTCCTGCTGTCTACAATAATATATCTTACTGTTTTATTCTAATGGTTTCCTGCCTGTGAGGAATGAATGTGATTTTAAGACTAACTGTAAATTCAGATAGCACAATTGTGGTTGTGTGCTATTGTCCATTTTCACTCAAACTAATACCATAGGACAAAGCAGAACTATCCTTAAAGGGTTTTCAAGAGCACAGTCCTAAAAGGAGCAGATCACCAGGTCTTTTCTCCTGCGAAGTTGCTGGTAACTTTGAACTACTGCCATGTTAGCAGTAATAGCAGTAGGACAACTAAACTTTGTAAGACCAGAGTTCTTTTGTGGTAGTTCTTAGAATAGTCTCATTATTTATGAATGACACTAAAGTTTAGAAGTAAAATATTGCTTACTAAAAACATAAAAGAATAAATGAATGAATACAACAAAAAGGCAAACAAAACAAAAATATTTACTTAAAAATGTGTGTGTGACTGGTGATTGACTTCTTTCCAGTTTATTTTGCATGCAAGCACCCTGAAAGCACTTTTTCAACATGCGAGCTACTTAATAACTGATCAAGTCAAAGTGATCTATCAACTAAAAAAAAATGAAAAACATACATTTATTTTTATTTATTACATTTGTTCATAAATGCATAGAGAATTCTGTTATCTACAATGTATGCTTATGTAACCTGCATAACCACATGAGTCCATATTTCACAACACAGCACAAATAGCTATGTTCATTTTTTGTCATTACCTGAGTTTACTCTGATAACTTGCACTGAATGGAATGAGTCAGGGATGCATAGTCAGACAGTAGCTGCTGACAACCAACCTCAAGCACACACTTCCAAATGATCATCAGTCCTGGTGGAACAGTACTTGGACTTACTGATGGGAAAAGGCTGACTCACATAAATAAGTAGAGCTGAATAATGCAGTCAAGGAAGTAGCACATTTTCTCATGCTTGGTTAGTTTCCCTCTATGAGTAAGTTCCAGAAATGTTCATGTGTTCTGGACTTCACCTGAATGTCAGCTTGTAGTGTCAAAATGTCCCATTCTGTATGAAAGTGATACTTTTTTGTCTTTTTGCTTGATGTAGCACCCCCACTCATTTTAATAACCTTTCTTAGATTCAAGAGAAAAAATCCAAGATTTAAAACTTGGTGAAAACTATCTTGTCAGTTTTGCTTCACTTAGCGCAGTTGTTTGCTCATGTGTTTGACAACTAAGATGTGTCTGATTGGCTGCACTGTACATCAATTAAGTAATGGGATTACTGATAGATTCATGTCTATTTTTTAATGCCGTGCATTCTACTCACATTACATTTGCAATCTACTAGTATATCGATCATGATCGATGTATTGAGCACCCTTGCTTTAAAGTGTTGAAAAGCAGGCATTTGACTTTGAGGGCTAAGGTGCACTTGATTCAGTCATTGTATTTTCATATGCCTCATATGCTTGTGGACCTTGCATGTAGGATATGGAAAACTGAAGAAGCTTTGATGCACTTGAGTTATGATGCCGGTGAAGAATATTGAAATACCATGGATTGCCAAAAGAACAAACATCTCTCTGGTAAGTACAGTCAGACTATGCCTTACAGGCAAGGACTTTGTTTCACATACTTTGTACTTGTTCTTAGACAAGAACAGTCTCTGGAAAAGGCATCATGCTTGCTAAAGTAACTTTTGTTGTTAAGTGTCATTGAGTGACTATTTGCACAACAGAATGAAGCCCTGCATAATTCTCATTCTCAAAGTGTCCCTGTGTTGAACCCTGTGTTGTGATCATGGTGTCAACCCATCTCATGTAAGGGCCATCCTTTTTGTCAGCAGGGAAAGAGCAGATCACCTTCCTCAAGATGGATTGTTACATGTCTGTGACAATGAGCTAAAACATAAGTACAATTGAGAGACCAGTGTAGGACAGGGCCCTGTTTCATTCTGTTGTTCTGACCCTGTGCTCCAGCCTTCTGGGGTGATTTGTCTACACATCCCTAGGAAGCAAATGCAATGCCTTTATACAAATCAAGTTACTGTAACCTACTTTGCAATATCCAGTCATAGACATCTGACATGGATCTCATAGGGAGGTAAAGGTCTTGATTCAGAGTGATCTTGATTCCCCGGAATTTAGTCAGGTTCTGATGCTACTAGTGGGAGAAATAGATTGCCAGGCCAGTCCAGGAAACGGAAAGCAGTCAAAGATTACTAAATGCCCAGGACAACAGTTGAGAGGCGCCAGGACAATCACGAGAGCTCAGGCACCTGGGGTATAAAACTTGCAAACCGGATTAATTGAGAAAGGGAAGGAGGAAGGTGTATCCGTTTATGGGGTAGGGAGAAACACACAAAAGAGATGACACTGGGGAAAGTTTGCTAATCCCACTCTACTCAGCCAATGAGAAGCCAGGGGAGGGAGCTTGTAAATCAGGGAATAAAATGCATTCTGACGATCTCTTTTTTATGCCCCATTTGTGTCTGGGATTGAGTGCCTGATTTTTCTAAATGCAACAATAAAGGCCTCTCTCTTGCTAAAGTAAGTACAAGTTGGATTTCTTGAGCGTTCGTTGGTTATAACCCGATGATAAAAGACCAAGGATAAACTCACATGGGAAAGGAATCTGCCCTGTTCTCTCTGGAGAGAGCCCTTTAGGTATGGCCTAGGTCAGGGGGTTTTAATTGATCTGTCAGTTACCAACAGAGAATTAATAAAGTGCCCTGGTTTTTGACAACATTTCTCACACTGCTCTTCCCTTTCAAGGACACCCATACAAGAACCTTTCTCCAAGGCATAATTTTTTTTTTATTAACTGGTATCTAATTTCAATTCAACTATGAGTTTTAACACATTTAATTTTGCACAGCAGACAAGAGCCTGCTCCAGGAGTAGATGCTGATCTCTCATATAAGCAGCACTTGTTTGCTCCCAACAACTTGAGATCCTAGTTCAATATGTGGGTGGCCAATGACATCACTTTGATTTCTTTTTTTCTATGTTTCACTTCTACGACCCATCTGTCATTTATCTGTCCTATGGTGTTGGCTGGTATGTTGCTATGTTGTGGAAGTTATGTAACTGGTTTCAAACACTAGCAGAATCATGGTTAGAGAGACAGGGGATTTCCACATTAAGACAGACTAGGAATAAAGAGCTTATCATCTATTTGTGAACATTAGCAAATAATAATCTTATATATTAAAGCAGCATATTTTCTGGTTTACTGCTGAAAGATGACCATTTTTTTGATAGGAAGATCATTGAAATATATAGTGGCCATAGTAATTGGCTCAACAGAAAACTCTCAAGATGGTACAGGAATAAGCAATGTTCTATTTTGTTGTATGTTAAGTCACCGTATCACTGTGAGTTAGCAGTAAGCTGATGGCAACAGTGTGTTTACTTACACACTACTTCTTATGTCACCTAGTGTATCATAAGAGGGTATTACAATCCCTCTGTGGGAGTCAACTTTTTCATTGTAGAAGGAAAAAGAGAAATCAAAACAAAGATCAGTACCAATAAGAAAGTGGTCTTCATACTGACTTTCTCCTATTAGCGTGCCTTCCAAGTAGATACAGATTTTTGCAGATTATTAGCAAGAAAATAAGGATCTTGTCTTTCTTCAGAAGAGCATTAATATTCAGACACTCACCTGTCGCGCTTTCATCAGAAACTAGAATACCGTGCTTTGCTCTAATTCCACAGTGTCTATTCATTAAATAATATGACTGGAGCTTTTCTTGGTCGCTGAGGGGAGGGAGGCTGAATATCGCAGACTTGTGGCTACAAAAGCTCTCCAGCTCACTGAATAAATATTCATTACATGGGACGCATGGCACAATCTTCCTCTCTTCTTACATTCTTTGCTAGGAGAAATGAGTCTTGTCATGCCCTTTCCATTCTCATTAAAGTTCATGTTTTTAAAAAAAAAATTAAGGCAGAAGAGCTGAATACTTTATCTAAATGATAAAGTAAGAGCACATTGTGCAGCTTTGACCTTTTTGATGGATTTCATGCAATAGCTTATTATTTCCAGTTTCTACCACAGCTTTCTTTTTTTAAACAACGTCACTGCAACTCTCAAAAGGAAGACATAGATAGTACTTAATGAGCTCTATATTAAAAAGAGGGGTCGAGAGAAATGAAAAGAGGAAGGAATTCAAGAGAAAAAGAAGCTATCACATAGGAAACACTGCCTATCATGATTTCTATGAGGTTTGATACTGAGAAGTAGATACATGTCAAGCCAACAGAAACAGGGGGACTGGACAAGGTGGGTTTCTATGAAGTTAAGATAAATGACAGAATAGATTCAAGCCTGGAATATGTAACTGATGAAAGTGTCTGGACAAAAATGTCTTTCTTCTTGAACAAATAATGATTTGGAATCCAAATTGCTCAGATGATAAAACTATTATCTTCAAGAAGGAATTGGTTTTCTTTTCTCAGTTTACCGCACATGCATAGATCCCAGAAATCCTCCATTAATGTGTAGATCCCTTCTCTTTTGCTCCTTGATAGCATGCACCAAACTTAGTTTTCTATGTGATGGCAATATTTATTTTGCTCATGAGCCATTTTATATATATGGGCTCTGTAAGGCAACTGTGTCTCTGCTCCAAGGCTGTGCTTGGGATCATCTAAAGATTCTCTCACTTACATATCTGATAGTTAAAGGTGGCCATCAACTAACAGTAATCTCAGTTGACGTGTTGGCCAAGAAACTCACACATGCCCCTCAGTGTGGCTCTTTGGTTTCCTTGCCCCTGTTGTACCTTAGCAATGGCATAGTGTCCCTTACACATTAAGCACAGGTTCATGTGTCTTGCTAATGTCAAATTATAAGCAGATCATATGAAATGCTATGTATTGCTGGGCCATTTTTCCAAAGATATATCATACAAAAATTGTTTTCTGAGAGTTAGTGCATCTCAAACACATTTCCCATTAAACAATTAATAAAAAAATGATTATTTAAAATGTCATATCCAAACATCTGAAGCGGTTAAGATCACCACTATAAATTTTCCAACTACTTGGCTACATAGGTCAGCACAGAGATAATTTAATGATTAACTCAGGACATTGTATAGGATACAGTAAAAAATCTGCTTGGTGTGATGGAGATGAAATTCACCATCTTTTCTCTTCATGCATAGGAGTTTCTCTGTGTAAACCCATAGTGATACATTCAAGGCACTCAATTATTATTTTCTATGCTTCAGTAAATGTAAAGGTCAGAATGATTAAATTGTGCCCTAATCTTTGGGCACAAAAGTCCTAGGGATTCAGACAATTCTCTCCTAAAATAACAGAGGATCACACTCAAACTTATGGAGACAAAGAAACATCAAGATCCTCTGAAAACGACACTGAAAAGCTAAGACTTTCCCAATGGACTAGAAAGAGCCTTGGAGCAAATAAGTTCCTCTGATCTAGGATCTGATTTCTTTTTCTAATCAGGAAATGGGCTGTGGAGGCTGGAATGGGAGTCAAATTCCTGTGACTCTACTAGTTTCTCATGTAAAGTGGTATGGGGATGCAGCAATGACACTCCTCAGAGGTTGCTATGATTGATAACACTGCTGAGCCCTGCCCTCAAGGAGTGCCACAGTATCCAACCAGGCTGGATACTGGATTGGATAACATGGCCTCAGAGAAAGGGAGATTATGTTAACCACAGATTTGGATTGAAGAATAAGAAAGGAACACTGCCTTGAATCCACATCCTGAAATGGGATGGGATCGATTGATCGAGAAAGCCCACTGTTTCAGTCACGTAGAGTATGAGAACCAAGACAGCAATTGTGGAGCCAAGAATTCTAACCTAGCTTCCAAGTGTGGCATTATCCTTACCTACCTGTAGATTTTGAGTGCTATAATCCTTTTCTTCTCTAAGAGACAGATTTTTTTACCAGTGAATAAAAGGGGGTGAGTGAGTTATAGTTTCAAAACCATTGTGATGTTTTGAGATCAAATATACTGATATTAGTATAATACTTAGCACAGTCTCTTGTACAGAGCAAGCATTTGATACATGTAAGTTTTGTAGCAATTCAGAAGTTCAACAACCTTTATTCTTCTACAGGCTATATGGAAATTCATTTTTTAATAAACCATGTCTATTGTTTCCCAATGTGGGTGGGGTGGACTAGAACCATTGGAGGGACTGAAAAAGCAGATGGCTGCACAAAGATAATTCTTTGATTATGGGTTTTCGTATTCACATTTTTAATTGCCAGGGGCTGCTAAGTAGTTTCTTGTTGTTTTCCCTGAAAGGAAGCCAGATTCTGGATGAAGAACCAGGGGAAAGTTTCCAAGAAAATAATAAATATTTTTTTGGCTTTAGTGTAGAAATAGCCAGAAATTTTAATAATAAAGAATATACAATTCAGAGTTGACCATAATTAATACTACCTAGGGTTTCATATATAATGAAACTTATAGCTGTTTCACTCTGGGAAATGCAGCTATATGTGTTAGAATTTCTATAGCAAGGTAAGGAGGAAACTACAAAAAGAAGGCAATTTGGAATTAAACTAACAGAATAATTTTTTTCTCCATCTTAATTCGGAAATCACTGGTCCCCAATTTGAATTTAGTTTCTTTTCTTTTTAGTTCTAGGTAATTCTTAAAAGTTATGAGCCCCCAATAAAATGATTTTTAAAAACCTAAAAAAAAAAAAAAAGGTTGGCAAATTGTGGTGACCTTATAGGTTGATGAATGGGCTACAGATTTTGTTTCATTTTAGTCCTAGTATAATTATGTAAGTCATAAAGAAAAGGTTAGTCTGATGATGCTACTAATATTCATACTTTATAAAAAAATTTCATTGTACTATTAATGTATTTTTTCTTGTTAGGGTAAGATGAGAATTCCACATTGCATTTAATTGTAATATCCCCCTAGTTTCTTTCAATCTGGAACCATTTCTCTGTCTCCATTTCTCATGACATAAGCATTTTTGAAGAGTACTCTGCCATTAGCCAAAGGCTCCCAATTTGAATTTTCCTAGTGTCTCCTCATGACTATTTTGAGGTCATGCATTTGTGTCCAGAGAAATTTAGAGGGGCTCTTGGGACCTACATGTGGGTCAAGGAGTGTCCTCCATGGTAAAATTAACTTTCTGTCTTGCTCAGTTTCCATGATAAAGCCACTGCTGTTTGCTTTAGTGTGTATGTAACTTGATGGGGATGCTTTGAAATTATATATGTATTCTGTTTCCCAAGAGACTTTAGCCCAATAATTTTTTTCACCCACTGATGATTCTTTGGCTAAAACAATTTTTCTGGGGTTTTCACAAAATGTGAATATTCTATTTACATCTTTCTGTCATTGGGTCATGCTGCCTTTTCTTCTTCATGTATCAATTTAGTTAATTTATTAACATCAGTATAGACCCATGTATTTTAATTTAGTTTATTTATTCAAGGAGTTAATAATTTTGTCTCAGATTGACTTGAATGTCTCCTTCAAGTTGCTATTTGTTTCCTTTCCACTGTATTGTATCAATGTTGGTGCCCTTTCTTTTTTTTTTTAATAATTTTATTGGGGGCTCTTAAAGCTACTATAACATTCAGTACATCATTTTTTTTTTTTTTGGCATCACTGCTCTCTGGTGGTGAGAGTAGGAGGCCGAGCCCCACTGCTGGAATTGAACCTCCGTCCCAGTGGGCCACAGTCCCACGCACAACAGTACATCATTTGTATCAAGCACATTTACACACATGCTGTCACATACATTTCCAAACATTTTCCACCTGAGCCCTTGATACAAGCTCCTCTTTAAAAAAAGAAAAAGAAAAAGAAAAAAAACTCCCCTTTCTTCTCCCCTACCCCTTTTTTTAAATGACTCATTTTATTGGGGGCTCATACAACTTCCATCACAATCCATAGCAACATCAATTGTATGCAGGCCACTTTTACACAACCATTGCCATCATCACTCTCAAAACATTCTCCCTCACTCCAGGCCCCCAGCATCAGCTCCCTATGTTACCCTTCCTCCTCTCCTTCCCTTGAAAACTTAGTAATTTACAAATTGTTTTTTTTTCCATCCTGTACACTATACGATGTATCCCAACACTCACTTCCCTGTTGTCCATGTCCCAGAGAGGAGGCTACATGTAGATCCTTGAAGTTGGTTCTCCCTTTCTATTCCTCCATCCCTCCACCCTCCTGA
>PVJH01003347.1:124971-144342 GCA_004026705.1 Nesogale talazaci
AACTTCACTGTACATCTCCTGGTCTAGCTGGATTTATGTGGTAGAATTGGGGTCATGATAGTGGGTGGGAGGCAGCATGGGAACTAGAGGAAGGTTGCATATTTCATAGCTCCTACCCTGTATCTTAACTGGCTCATCTCCTCCTTGTAACCCCTCTGCAAAAGGATGTCACATCACCTATTGATGGGCTTTGGGTCCCTAATCTGTACTCCCCCTCATTAATAATAATATAATTTTAGCTTATTGATGCCTGACACCAGATCCCTTCACCACCTCATGATCACACAGGCTGGTGTGCTTCTTCCATGTGGGCTTTATTGCTTGTGAGCTGAATGGCTGCTTGTTTACTCAAGCCTTTAAGACCCCAGATGCTATATCTTTTGGTAGCCGGGCACCATCAGCTTTCTTCCCCACATTTGCTTATGATACACACTTTTGTCCTAGCGATCATATCAGGTGCACTTTCTTTCCTTTTTTTTCCCTTTCTTTATTTTTAAGTTTAACTTTCTATTGTGAATCCAGTGAAGATTTACAGAGCAAATCATCAGCTTTACATTTAAAAATTCATATAAATATTTTTTGAACTTTTCCATTGCAATCCCTTCAGTGTCCCATCAGTTTCCTCTCTGTGTTTCCTGTTTCTAGTTCTCCTTGGTTTTTTCCAAGATCACTTTATTGGGGGCTCTTACTGCTCTTGTAAGAGTCCATACCTCAATCATATCGTGTACATATGGTATGCTGCCATCATCATTTTCTAAACATTTACATACTATTTGATCCCTTGGTATCAGGTCTTTTTATTCTACCTACCCCACTCTCACCCATGTGATCCCTCGATAAATCATAAACTATTGTCAATTTCTTGTCTTACTCTGACTGCTGTTTCCTTTCTCTTGCGGCCTCTTCTCTGTTTCTCTCCCCATGTCCTCCTACTCTCCAAGTGTCACTGCTCCTATTTCTGTTCCGGAGGGGTTTATGTGACCCAGATTCCTGTATTCTGAGCTCTTATAAGTACCTGTGTACGTGCTCGACCTAGCCTCCTGGGAAAGGGAGGATTGAGGTCATGATAGTGAGGGGCAAGGAAGCCTAAAGGAACCAGAGGAACATTGTGTGTTTCATAGGTGCTTGACTCATCCCTTTCGTGCCACCTTTGCATGAGGGATCATCCTATTGTCTACAGATGGGTTTGGCATGTCTGCTCCATTCTCCTTGTTCTCAACAGTATGTTTGTTTGCTTGTGTGTTCAATTAATGGTGTAAGAGACTCAGCTTGGGCTTTCTCTAACAAGCCTTGGAGTCAACAATTTTTACCGGGAAGCCTAGTTGTTTTATTTCTATTTTTGTTGGTTAATTGCATAGACTCATTTCTACAGGAGCGTCACTGCCCCTAGTCATACTCAGTGCACATAACTAAGCAATATGCAATAGTGGCTTGCATACATGCACACCTATGTGCATGCATTTATATGAATACACATATACCCACAAACATATTTATTTATATTCCTACATTTACCCATTTACTTGTATAGTAAAAGCTGTGAGCTCATTCTGATGCATTCTGTTCCATCCAACAACAATGATTCATGCTAGCCTTTCTCCGTCCTTAATTGTAACATTGGCCAGCATTGAGAAAGCCAAAGCTCCAGGTCTGCATGCTACTGAATTCTTTATTCAGTCATAGTAGGTGTGCAAAATAGCAGCAGACTGTAGAAGCAAAAATAAAATGTATGTGGGTAGGGTACTTTTGCCTCCAGCTCTACAGTCCAATCCACCCACCTCACAGTATGTAGTCAAATCCTGCTATCCTAAGTTGTTTGCTTTGTTTTTTGATTTTCTTGTTTTAATTCCCATTCTTTCCAGTGTGATTAGGTTATACATTTGTGATATAGTTGTCTATTTTATGGTGCATGTACTCATTAGGGGCTGATATCGACTACCAGGTTTATTTTAATTTTTGATGTAGAAGCATCCACATGCTGCAATAGTAAAAAATGATCAAAATGATATAGTAAAAGAATCACAGCCTTCTTCACTCATTGCCCCTCAGTCTCCATTTTTCACCCATTCCCACCCAATCCTATCCATTTGTGTCCTTTAGATAACTAATTTCCTATGGTTCATAGCTTATGAAAAAAGTTAATACTCCGACATGAGATTTATAGTAATTGAAATTAATTTACATACCTAGATAAATAAGCAGTCACTTTCTCTTTCTCTTCTCCCCTTCCACCTCCACTTATATTCATCATGGAAGAATCTGGCTTTGTACAAAGATCTTGGTATTTCAAGGAAAAGAAGATAGGCAAGATGTTTTTCTGTGATCATTTTTGCTATTGTTCAGACATGTCTCTTATTTACAGATTGATCCCAATATTTGAAACGATGTCATCAAGTAGCTTTTGACACATATCAAAAGCAAATAGCTAATTGCTTCACAATGTAATCATCTCATAACTTCTGGTACACAGAGTACCAAGACTCAAGATTTCAAAAGGCATGGAAGTTAAAGACTCACCATTGAAGTTAACGTTTCGGATATATTTCAACAATTTCTTTCCTCCCGCTTGCTCCATCTCTGGACAAACACCTCGGTAGTCGGCACAGAGGTCCTTGTTCATGTGATGAAGGGCATGAGCCATAGCATAGACCGCGTCAATCACGAACTGAACCTTCCCCTCTTGCTCATAGTTGGAATCTTTTCCAATTCTCTCCTGCCCTGCACAGTAAAACAACACACACACACTCACACACAAGATTGGGGCTGACAAGAATATCTAAATTTGAACTGAATTTCAAATATACTTAAAAAAGCAAAACAATGTCCATGTTTGTAGGATTGCAATGATTCAAACTTTTCACCAATATTTTTGGTTCCTCTACTGGACTGTTTTAATAATTGCTGATACCTTACTTTTGATTATATTATACTAATCATTCACATCTATTAGACAAACTTTGCAAGCAGCAGATCAACTGAATATTTTTAAAAAGAAAAAATTACTATTTGAAGTATAATGCCCCACACCCCAATGAAAAGATCTCAGATTACAAACTGGCTTACTTCATTCAAATTTTTGAAGCTCTGTTACCCTAAAGGGGTGGTAGTCCACAAGAAAAATGAGATAAATCAAAATGTGCATTCATCCATTATTTTCTTTTACAAACAGTGTGTGGTCGGGCATTTCAGATGCTTGAACTAGAAACCCTGGTGTTTCAGTTCCCTTCTCACTGTCAGACAAATGCCTAGTGAATGGCCAAGTTTTATCAATTCTTTCTTTGAAACACAGAAGAATTTCTAGCGCTTGAACTATGCCGCTTCTGTGTGTCCCCCTCATTTTCTAGGGGGATGACAGCAATGTTAGATGGATACCAGTGCCATTCATTTCTTCAGGTTCATGGTTTTAATCCATAAGATAATCACCTCATTCCCCATGATTTGGATTCCTCAGTGACTATCATTTATTATTTTGAAATACTCACCCCCTACTCTGACAACTAAAATCATCTATTATTTCACACAATCTGACTAATATTATTAACTGATGTGTATCAAGTATCTATGCTGCATTGAGGTTTTTAAATATAAATTATTTTAATTTAATCTTTATGCCAAACATATTATTAATCCTTATCTTACAAATGAGAGCCCTGATATACTTAACCCAATGTGCTCACTCATTTGCAGGTGGTGATGTATTCATTAATAACTGGAGCAATGGTTACAACTCTGGTCAATCAGACTCCAAAACCCACATTGTCTCTACGAACTTGCTCCACTCTGCTCCCGACAGATTTCTATGGATTGTTTTGTCCCATACAGGTAAGATTATTGTTTCTTGCCTACTACATGCATACAATGTAAAATGTCTTATTTTATGCTCAGACATTACAGGAAATATTCATTCTGTTCACGTTCACCTTCCCATGACCCAATCCAAAGGATGCTTGCCAACACTTCATCTGTCAAACATGATCACTGAAGATATGAATGCTAGAACTAAGTGGGTTGAAGAAAGTACATGGTTCCTGGCCTTTAATCAGAATAGTGCCATGGGATCAAAGGCTTACATTTTTAAAGCAGACATCTAAGTGAGGAATCAACCAAGTCCACACAGAAGAAACACACCAACCCATGTGATTCAAAGATGACAATTACAAAATTTGAAGATGGTGAGAAAAATATCAAAGCTAAAATTATGAACACCCAATATGTAGAAGGCTATGGACCACAGTGGGAGCCCAAAACTCATTTGCAGGGTATATTGTTAAATCTACCTATGGGGAGATCTGTTCTAGTCAAAGGTAAAAATATCAATCAGCCTGATGATCAGGCAGTGAACATGGTAATCTTGATCATGTTGGATCATACTCCATACTTGGTCAATTGACCTCCCTATAGACAGGAATTGAATTTGTTTTGGGTACAAGTGTCTCTGAGTTGTTCCATGACAAAAATTATTTTCCTGACTTTTTGGATATTGATGGGAGTCTTCACCATCTTACACATTACTTGTATTTTTGTCTTTCTATTAATATGATATGATATTTCATACCTTAGTGTGATTTGTTTTTCAGCGTTTTCTGTTGGATTTTCTAGCTGTGAAACACTGGAGGAGTGTATATATAAAGATAATAACTTATACAAAGTGGTGTAGGGAATGCAGGGGTGGGGCTGGGCAATAGTGAGGGAAGAAGATTTAGGAGTAAACAATAAAGATGGAGGGTTGGGGAAGCATTAGCCCTGATCAAGTTTGCACAGCTCATTTTAAAGGCAATTTAACCTTGGGGTGGAGTGGGGGCGATGAATTGCTCTAGGATAGATGTGGTGGTGATTGTACAATTCCTCTTGAGATGATTGAAGGATAGAACTATTCAATTTTATGATACGTGAATTACGTGCCAATAAAACTGTTGGAAAAAATTCTTTAGATCTTCTCAAACTTTTACTATCATCTTAACATGGATACGTCTTTATTTTAATTCAGTATCTGAAACCCCTTTCCTTTCTTTTTATAGTTTATATCGTTTGCACCAAACACATTATTTGGTATTGTTATTGTTGGCTTTGGTTAAGTTAGTTCTGGCTGATAGAGACCCATCTATATATGACAGAAATAAAAACTGCTTAGACTTATGTCACACTAAAGAGTAGCTGTAAGTGCACTGTTATCAAATACATGGTAGGTAACTCTAGACCTCTTATTCTACTAACAAGGGCTAATGTTCTCTTAAATTTTACTTTCACAGTAATACTTCCCAAATTGTCTTCTGTGGCACAATATTGTAGCAAAATATTTGCATCGGAATTCTATAATTGCTACCACTTTCCTTACAAATAACACAAAGGATGTCTACAAATCATTGAGTTTAAATTAAATAAAAAATTAAATTTATGGGACTGAGCCCCAGTGGTGTAAGTGGTTGAGTGCGTGACTGCAGCCCGTGGACTTGGCAGTTCAAATCCAGTGGTGGCTCTCAGGAGCAGTTCTGGATAACTCCCACAATCACCAGAGGGCAGTGCTGCCCCCCCCCCCAAATAAATATATTGCACTGACTTAAAATTGACATTGTAATGTAAAAAATATTCATAAAGGAATTTTTGATTTTTCAGATTTTGTGAATTCTTATTTGTTCTCTTCAGAATATGCCTTACTAGTAGTCTTATAAGATAGATATTTATGTGGTTCAATTTAAATATCACTCCATTGTAGGTTAATTGCTTCTGGTCTATCATTGAAACTAAGTGTCCTACAGTATAAGCCCCATTTCTATTGAGTTGATTTCAATTCATAGCAATTCTATATAGGGTTTTCAGAATTAATTTTTTACAGAAACAGACAGCCCCCTCTTTCTCACTTAGAGAGGATGATGGATATGAACTGCTCATCCAATATCATCAGAGTTCTTTGTCTCATAAAATAGGATATATATGTATATCATCATGAATTCATATTGCTATTTCCACATCAAATTTAAGACTATAAAGTTTTTAACTAAACCTCATCATTAATATCCGTGCCTCTTTCCTCCCATGAATATTTCTGGTTCTTAATAATACAACTAGGATTAATCATTTGCCTTATGAACATTTATATATAATACTTAGAAAAGCAATATATGACTATATCCCTATAGGACTACTTGAAAATGATGTTTTAAGTTCACTGCTTTCTCCCTATGAGATTATTAAAGTAATTGCTGCACAGTTTCATGTGTTTTATTTTACTTTTGATTTTAAGGATTTAATTTTAATTTGTTGGAATGATTCGGTATTATACATTCTGTAATTGGAGAAAGAACAAATTCAGAAATATACTTGGATCATTTGGAGAACCTCATCATCCACTGTCTGCAGAATAAATTTCAGCAAATATTCAAGAACTGGTAACATGTACTTTCATCACAACAATGAAAAAGGCAAGAGAAAATCGAGGATTAATGGATTTTCAACTGTTAGTATAATGACTCCATTTCTTTGGGAGTAATCAAGGGAAAGAGAGAGGCAGAAGAATGAGGGATCGACATGGAAAGGGGAGGAAAGTGAACAAAGACGTGTGCTAACATAAACTGAAGGGTTCCGATAGATGAAGTATTCAGCAGAATTGAAAAAAAAAAGGCTGACCTCATGCAGGATAATAGGAGGGAAAAATTACTAATATATACTTTTTATTTCAAATGTTATTTGAAGTAATTGTCTTTGAAAGGGTTGTAGAAATTATATATGCCTGCCAATACAGTTTCTGAGCCTTACATGTTACCGACATGTATCTTATTGGAAATAAAATCCAAATGTAAGCATACTTTGAGGCTAAAGTCTGGAAGAGCCTTGAGCAAAAATTTACTAAAATATTAATGCTGGGGTAGTCTGAGAATGTTACATGATATTTTCATATGAAGCCAGACTCTGTCATGTTTTGGCAAACCTATTTGATCCTGGGTAAAGAGAATCAAACACGGGGTCCTCTACATCCTTTAAAAGTAACCTCCTCCCTCGGAGATGGACAGCGGAGAAGTGGGGGAAGGGAGATGTCAGATTGTGTAAGAGATGACAAAATAATTATAATTTATAAAGTATCAAGGGTTCAATGGGGGGAAGGGGGATGAAGAGGGAGGGGTTGTGCGGAGTGGTTACCAGGGGTTAACGTGGAAAGCTAGTGTTTTGAGAATGGTGAGGAACACAAATGTACAAAACTACTTGACACAATGGATGCATGTGTAGATTGTAATAAGATTTGTATGAGCACCCAATAAAGTGATTTAATTTTTTTTAAGTAAATAAATAAATTACTAGCTTTACTAGTTGTGGCGGTCATGCATTCAAGATGTCAAGATATCATGATTGAGTTGTGGGGGTGGAGTCTAACCTCTTAATATGGAGATAGCCATTGAGTAGCCAATGAGGCCTCTGTGTGGGCATCGCTTTCTCCTGAGACTTCTGGGAAATTTCATGATATTTCCCTCACAGAGTTGAGAGGCCATCTTCCCAGT
Organism: Nesogale talazaci; assembly: GCA_004026705.1. Classification (NCBI taxonomy): domain Eukaryota; kingdom Metazoa; phylum Chordata; class Mammalia; order Afrosoricida; family Tenrecidae; genus Nesogale; species Nesogale talazaci. The sequence continues at coordinate 132,462 of PVJH01003347.1, forward strand.
TGTTTGGAGTCAGTCTCAGACAACGAACTACGGACAAGATGGCAGCGTCCGAGGTGCTAGAGGAGTCGAAGGAGAAGCCTTACCCTGATGGAACCAGACCTCTGAAGCTTGAAAAGCCACGTGGGTACTCCTGCCAGTGCTGAGTTGCTTCTACCACCACTGGATGCTGTTGGTGGATCCTGAGCCCTGGAAGCGAGGAGCCATGGAGAGACTTCTGCCACCACCAGGACTCTGCATCCACTGACCTGTGACTTCGTGAGTCGGAAGGAGACTTTATAGACTGGTATTGGGCACATGGGCTAATATTGTACTTATGACCTTGGGCTGCATTGTGCTGGGATGCTTTTGCAATGTTCCATTCTTCTTATAGATAGCCATTTCCCTTATGCATATCCATATGCATGTCTATGAATTTGTTTCTCTAGTCTACCCAGACTAACACACTGTTTTTTTGCTCTCCTTATTGGCATATATTTCTCTTTGCAAAGTGAACAATAAGGGTAAACTAGGACTCTGTGGCTTCAAAATTTCTTTTCTTTTTTCTTTTTAATCCTTTTATTGGAGACTTATACTATTCTTATCACAATCCATATATAAGCCCATTGTGTGTCAAGCACATCTGTACATCCACTGTCCTCATCATTCTCATAGCATTTGCTTCCTATCTAAGCTTTTGACACTGACTCCTCATTTCGCCTCCTTCCCCCCAACCCCACATAAATCCTTGATAATTTATAAATTATTATTACCTTGTAATGTCTTACACTGTCCAATGTCGCCCTTCATCCCCTTCCCCGCTGTCTGTACTCCCTGGAGGAGGTTATATGTAGATCCTTATAATCAGTTCCCCTATCTACCTCACCTTCACTCCACCCTCCTGATATTGCCACTCACATCACATGTCCTGAAGCGACCATCTGTCCTGGATTCCCTATAATACCGCCTCCTATCTGTGCCTGTGTATATCCTCTAGTCTAGTCAGATTTGCAAGGTAGAACTGAGATCATGACAATGGGAAGGAGGAAACATTGAAGAACTAGAGGAAAGTTGTTTATTTCATCATCGCTACACTACACCTTCACTAGTTTATCTCCTCCCTGCAACCCGACTGGTAAGGAGAAGTCTGTTACCTACAGATGGACTTTGGGTCCCTAAGCTATACTCCCCTCATTTATACTAATAAAGTTTTTAGATATCTGATCCCTTCGACACCTCGTGGTCACACAGACTGGCATGCTTCTTCCTGGTGGGCTTTGTTGCTTCTGAGCTAGATGGCTGCTTGTTTATCTTAAAGTCTTCCAGACCTCTGGCACTATATCTTTTGATAGCTGGGAACCATCAACTTTCTTCAACAACATTACATATGCAAACTTGTTTCAGGAAGGTGAGCATCATGGAATGCCATTTTAATAGAACAAAAGGTTCTTGCATTGAGGAAGTACTTGAGTGGAGACCCAAAGTCCATATACTGCTCTAATAGTAAATATGTGCAGATGAGTCTGTTTTCCCATCATCATATATGAATATATTTACCTATCTACATGCCTATATTTAGACCTCTATAAATGCCCCTTGCCTCCTATTTCCTTCCTCGATTACTTTATACTTCCCTCCTGTCCCACTATCATACTCAGCCTTCATTTGGGTTACAGACATTTCTCTCGGTTACCCTATTCTTGATTAATACCTACCAGGCCTCTTACTTCCTCCCTGCCACTCATTTGGATCACTTATTGGCCTCTTGTCCCTGGGTTGGCCAACACCACCCACTTTCCTCCACCTCCCCCTCTCGCATACCCCCGCCCAGAACCATTGATTCCATCATCTGCTCCTCTAGACTGATCATCCAGCCTATGTTATCTAGAAAGACTTGCAGAGATAATACTATGTACAAAAAAAAAAGACATAACAAGATGAAGCAACAAATGAAAATGGAATGATGACAACAAGAAAAATAAGCAATGCCCAGAAAATATAGATAGATAAATAAAAATAGTAATGATAAAGCAAAACCTGTGAATAGTTCAAGGTCCATTTGATGACTTCTAGGAGTAACCTCTGGTGAGTCCAATGGGGTTCCATGTCCTAGCCTCAAAATATATCCTTGACTCTCCTTCAAGACCTCCACGCTCTGTTCCCCCCACTGCTCTGCTGCACACCCTTAGTGTTTTCCTCTGTGTGCTAGGGATAGAATTTTCTTTTCATTGCTATATTTTATAGTGCCCTCATTTCAAATAAAAACATATTCTTTCAAGAACAATTATGGATAGAACAGCATCTGGACTGAACTCGAAATATGCAGTGTGGCTTCCCTTTCTTTTGTATGGGAGGCTCAGTGGGAGTTTAATGGAAAGGAACAGCTCCTGAGACTTCAGGAGCTATAGCTCCCTGGGTGGTTTGGGTTTCTTGTGCACGATTTGTGATTCAAGCACTTTTCAAAGTACAATGTGCACTTTCATCAGTACATCTTTTTGTTCAGGTACTTTTCTCTCCATTTGCCTGACTATTGCAATGAAATAATAGAGATGGAATAACCAGAGTAAGGACAGTCAACAGTAAACTGAAGGAAGCATGTGAAAGCAATGTAGTTCATGGGACAATAGAGTAGATGCCATGACCTTTCCCACTCCCCTTCCTTTCTGCTGGTGAACTGCAAATCACAGAGACTTGCATGAGGGTTTCTTCTATTGTTGTTGTTGTTGTTTTTAGGTGGTGTGAATGATTCTGACTCAGAGCAACCCTTTGCACAACTGAATGAAACACTGGCCAGTCCTGTGAAATGCTAATTGTCACTGTTATGTTTGAGCTCACTGTGGCAGCCACTATGCCAATGCACTTCTTGATGGTCTTCATCTCTTTTGCTAACCTTCTATTATATGGAGCATGATATCCTTATCGGAATTGGTATCTTTTGATAACAAAGTGTGGTAGGCAAAGCCTCAGCATTTGCAATTTTAAAGAGCATCCTGGGTGTACTTCTTCCTTGATAGATTTGCTTGTTCTTCTAGTAGTTCACGGTAGGTTCAAACCTCTTTGCCAGTACCCTAACTGAAATGCATATATTCTTCTATGAGCTTCCTTATTTATTGTTCAACTTTCACGTTTACATAAGGCAATTAAAAAAATGCCATGGGTTAGGCCAGGTGCATAGGCCAGTTCACATCTTAGTTTCCAAAGTGACATCCCTGTTCTTTGAAAGTTTTATGAGACCTTGTGCAGAAAATTTTCTCAGCCAGTACATCCTTTGATTTCTTCATTGCTTCTTCCATGAGCATTGACAGTAGACCCAAGTAAAATTAAAACCTTAACAATTTCATAGTTCCCCTCTATCACGATGCAGTCTATTGGTCTAGTTGTAAGGATGGCTTTTTTCTCTTTACATTTAGTTCTCTTTACATTTACATTTGTCCTAAGAGTTGTAATACTTGTTCTTATTCTTTACATTCTTCAGGTCCCGCTCACTTTCAGAAAACAAGGCTGTGCCTTCTGTATATCGAAGGTTGTCAATAAGCCTTTCTTCAATCCGGATGTGGAATTCTTCATACAATCCAGCTTAGGAATTATCTATTTAGATTCCAGATTGAATAACTACCATGTAAAAGGATGCAACTTTGAGCAGACCTATTGCATTTCAATCCATTCCAGACTCTCTTGTTCTGTCTACATGACTGACTCCAGGACCACTTACAAGGTCTTTTCATGCTCTCTATATTTTGTTATAATCCACACACTTGAATCCATTTTTAAGAAAAACTCAAAACAATTCCATTGAGTATATGGTAAACACCCCTCCACCTCAGTGTTTCTGAGGCTGTAACTTTTTGTTTTTGTATTGCTCTTCAATGATTTTATTGTTGGCTCTCACAGCTCTTTTAACATTCCATACATCATTTGTATCAATCATATTTGTACACATGTTGCCATCTCCATTTCTAAATATTTTCAACCTGAGCCCTTGATATAAGCTCCTCTTTTCTGCTCCTTTTTTAAAAAAAAAATAAGCCATTTTATTGGGGACTCATACAACTCCCATCATGATCAATACATACGTCAATTGTATGCAGACCACATTTGCACACTTGTTGCCATTATCACTCCGAAACATACTCCCTCCACTTAGGCCTCCAGTACCAGCTCAGCATATTGCGCCTCCCTCCCTTCCTGTAACTTTTTACAGAAACAGAAAGCTGTGTTAGAATGACTTGCGGTTTTGACCTGCTGATCTTGTGATTAGCAGCACACTACACCACAATTGCTCCATGAGTACCTTTATAGCATCAATAAAACACAAGTAAACATTTTTCTGGTATTCTCTGTTGTTAGTCAAGATTCCTCTAATGTCAAGAATGCTGTTCCTTTTGCCCCAGCCTCTTCTGAATCTTGTTTGAATTTCTGGAAGCTCCCTGTGGCTCCACAGCAGTAGCCATGTTACATCAGAAAGAGTTTACTTGTATGTGCTATTAATGATATTGCTCAATAATTTCCACATTCTGCTGAGTCACCTTTCTTTGGAATAGGCACAAACATTGATCTCTTCCTTTGGATTAACTAGGTAGTCTTAACAATTTCTTGGCACAGACGAGTGAATGCTTCCAGTGCTTCACTTGTTGAAATATTTCCATTCGTATTTGTGGCAGTCACTGATCTGTGTCAGTTTCAGCACTGGGATTGTAGGGGTGGAGTCTATCCTGTCAATTTGGAGATAGTCAATGAGGCCTCTGTGTGGGCATGGTTTTCTCCTGAGAATTTTGGGAAGTCTCGCTGTTTTCCCAACTTGGAGGAAAAAGACTTGACTCAGTCTCTTTGAGACAGTCTACTGAATACAACATGTTGTCCATGTTGAAGACAACATGGAAGCATGATGTACACTTTGAGTCCTGGTGACTTGGGGAGCCAGAGGAAAAGCCACATGGCTTACCCTGATGAAACCAAACCTCTGGGGCCAAAGAAACCATGTGGAAACCATCTCATCCTACCAGTGCTGAGATGCTTGTGAGGTCATGAGGAGTCTCCTACCAATGCTGAGATACTTCTACCACCACTGGATACTGCTGATGGACCATGAGCCTTGGAAACGAGGAGCCATGGGGAGACACCTGTCAGCACTGGGATGCTTCTACCACCATTGATACACAAGACTCTGCATCCACTGGCCTGTGATTGTTCTGGTGTCATTGCTCATGCTTCAGGAGTTGGAAAAAGACTTTATACTGGTATTGGACTTATGACCTTGGGCTGGACTGTGTCGGGATGCTGTCTCAATGTTCTATTCCTCTTGTATATAAACTTTTCCCTTATATTCATATGCATATTTATGAATTTGTTTCTCTAGTCTATTGGGGCTAACACAGTATTCATTCTGCTAATCCCTGTAGTCTCGTTTCTTGCCAGTGCCTCTGTGCAACTTGACCTTCTTCCAAAATTACCACCAGTTATTTGCTATCTATTGATATGGTTAAATATCTACCAAGTCTTTTGGTGACTCTGTGCATTCCTTCCACCTTCTTTTGATGCTTCCACTGCATTTCAATATTTTTCCCATAAACTAACCAACCAACCAAAATCAAGGAATCTCCTCAAGATGATACAAATTCAGAGTGATTCTCTGAGCTAGGCTAGATCTGTGCCTATGGGTTCCAAGACTATACTTCTCTATGGGACTCATCTTTATCCTGCAAAGACACTGATCTTATGCTTAGCACTCCAATATATATTACACTTTTCCCATGTTCAGTGGCATCTTTGAGATCACTTGGTGACTCCACTATATATGCATACACCTCTACAGCATTGATCTTTAATATTGTGGCTCAGAATTCAAACACTTGAAATTTCTTTGCTTCTATTGTGGCACATGGGAAATCTATGAAGAGTTTTCTCTCTTAAATCATGTTTGCTTGTTTCTAAGTTAGAGCCAGAAGAAATGTTAAGTCTTATGTTTTCTATGATTTTCACCACCTTTTATCACACAAAACAGACAAAAAAGGCCTGATGATCTACTTCCAAAAAAAGTGAAAAAACTGTTGAACAAAAGAGAATATTACGACTTTTTATATCAGAAAATACCTGTTGCTGTAAGGCTAAGCAGAGGGCCAGCAGAAGCCAGGTCTTATATGAAATTATTGGCATAGTGGAGTCACCAAGTGATCTCAGAGATGCCATTGCACATGGGCAAAGTATAAGATCACACAGATTTATGCTGTTGTGTGTGGAGTTGCCAAAGAGCTAAAGCTAACTAAATTCCAATTAGCAATGAAATGTTTCTACTGCTTTCTGTTTTGTTTTGCTTTTGCCTAGAGAACCTGGTAAGGATGGAATAGATGTTTTGACAAAGATCGAAGTATCCTTCACTCTTAATGGGTAGAAAAGTTGCTGTCACAATACATCACCAAAAGGTTGTCAGAGGAAGAAAAAATAGAAAACAAACACGATAAAAGGCCTGGCAATTTACCACTAATTTTCCACCTTCGATGGACTTGATTTGCCTGTGATTAAACCATTAGCATCCTAAAATTTTGCAATATTTTGTAAATATACTGAGTATATTTACAGATTACAACATAATTCTAGCCAGAGAGAAAAATAATATCTCTCATTTATAACCATTTGCATTATGGATAATTACTGGGAGTGGGGATTTATTTTAATTGAAAACCATGTGCTCTTCTGCAATTTCGTTCTTGGTTTTCTACTCAGGGCGAGCAGCGATTCATGTAGTGAATAAGTGTGTGTGGCTATATTTTTTCATTATGTGCACAGGGTGTCCACTGTAATATTCACAGACCTCAATTTGTGAAAGGTGTTCTCTCTATGGCCCAGGCAAGTTCATTGTGGGGAGTAACAGCTGTTTTTGTCAAAGAGAAAGCACAGTGAACTTCTGCAGGCAGCACAAAAAAGCATGAGATACCTTTGACAACTGAGCAAACGTGATTTTCTAAAATGAAAAAAGGAAGGTTCCTTTTGAAGTTCTTACATAGATTTCTTCCACTCTGTTTTCTTAAACTTATCTTCTCTGTATGTAGTTATGGCTGCTCTTGCTATGAAAATCATGAAATCATTGGGGAAACATACTTTTCAGAAGTGAATTAAGGAGTTTAGAAAAAAATTAAATTTCTACAGATGCCAACATCCCTTTTCTGGCCTCCTTGAATAATGGGGTACTCCACCGGTGAATTACTTTGTTATGAACCTTAAAGCTCTTAAATGATTTACATTAAGTTGATTCATAGGCTTAACAACGCTATAGGACATAGGACAAAGTAGAAACTCCTATGGGCTTCCATGGCTGCATCTCTCTACAGGGACAGAACGCGCCATCTTTCTCCTATGGAGGAGCTAGTGTATTTGAACTGCAGACTTCAGGTTAGAACTCAAACTAATAGTGCATTGTACCACTAGGACTCCTTGATCTAGAATTTGATTTTTTAAAGAATTAAGAATGCCACTGTATATACATGCATGCAAATAATAAAACATTCATAAAACCTAAGTTTTCTGAGTAAATCTATAACTTTCCACCTTAAGTGAATGCTTTACGGACCATTTCTTTAACACCTATAATCACTGTCTTTCTGAGAGGAGCCTGTCCTGTGGGGCCTAAGCCCATCATGCAGGTCAAGAAGAGCTGGAAGAGCTGGGAAGGGACAAGCTGCTCATGGTGAGGAAGGATGTCCAGACTGAATCTACCTGCTTTTGACCTACCCTGCTCTGTCTCTTGCTGCTTCCTTAGGAAACCACTTGGCTGTAAACCTAGTCTGTGAGTTTTGTGCATGTAATAGAACGCATGACTGAACCCAGCAGAGAAATTGAGAGTGCTAGGGAAAGGGTGGCTGTTGTAAAAATTGGTGAGGAGTTTGAAGAGTCAAGATGAGTCTGATCTTCTAGCTCATTAGCTTTGAACTAATAGTAATTTTTATTATCATCCCCAAAATTAGACAATTTCTGATATTGCTGGAATCCTGTCACAGTTTCTTTACCAAATTTTCTTCAAATCATCCAGTTTATTTAAGCTATTATTTTCTGCTTGGATTCTAACTGAATATGCAGTTGTGGAATTCTGAGATGAAAGAGTCACCTTTATCTTCATTCCACATATTTAGTCCATTTTCAATTTTCTTTGATTCTTAATGAATCTCCTTTCTTATTCTAAGTTGTCATCATCATCTTTTTTTTGGAGGGGGGAGCGTCACTGCCCTCTGGTGGTGAGTGTAGGAGGCCCAGCCTTTGCTCCTATGGAGCTGCTGCTGGAAGTGAATCTCCATCCCAGTGGGCCACAGTCCCATGCACAACCACTACACCACCGGGGCTCAGCCCTCCATCATCATCTTTAACTTGGACTAGCACAGTTTTATCCTGGTCCACAATATCTATTCTGACATGAGGTCAATACAATGGTCTGATCACTCAAGAGCTAGACGGAAATTTTTAAATTGCAAATCTGGTCGTTTAACTCCCTTAATTAAGACCCCTTGTCAATGGAAATGCAGTAAACCCTTCGAATGGGATGAATGGTCAAGCATGATATAGGGCCCTCCAATCACATCCCAGGACATCATTTATTTGTCACTGTACTCAAAACATGTTAACCTTTTTATGTTTCATTTAAGTATCAAACATTTCCAAACATTATGCCTCTTCTAAATGGAATGTTCTTGCTATTCCTATTGGCTATTGGCAGGTATTTTATTAAAATTGTGTCAATGCAGATGTACTAACCCCCAAAGTTGGATCTGCCCGCACAGTTTCCTTTGCCTGGTATGAGCATAGCACTGGGTCAATCAAAGATACAAAGAATAAAATGAGTAGACCATAGTTCCTGCCACAGAAAAGAGAGAGACAATAAAGGGAGAAGGCCGGAGAGGGGGAGAGGGAAGCAACCAAGACAATAGACAGGGGGAGAAGGTGAACAAAAGAAGAGAGAGATAATGAAAGAAAGAATATAAGGAAATAAAACATTTCTATATGAATCAGCTATAAATAAAAAGATAAAACCAGGCAGGACAGAATTTTAAAGGGAGAATATTACATTGAGAAGGAACATTATGCATTTAGCTATGAAGGCAAGAATGAGCTAATAGTCAATTAAGCTGAAAGGTTGAGACTGGAGGCAAAAATCAAGTTAAGGGTGGTTGCAAAAACCCAGCATATGGTGATGATGACTTGCACTGGGGTGGGAGCAGTGAGGATTATCTACTACCCACAGGGGCTAGCACAGTAAATTCTTTATTGATGAGAGTCATTTTTTTTTCTTTTTGCACAGGATTAAAAAGAACTTCATGACAAAGTGGATATGAGAATGAAATGGATAAAGACAGCAAGGGAGACAAGGAAGATGCTAATAGCATTAAAAATCTAACAGACTTCATTGCATTCCGGACTTGAATGCCTCAATTAATTGCACAATCCCACATTAAGACACAGATCTGAACTTTTCCGTGAGAGAGGTAGGATCAAACCATCGTGTTGTCATTTACTAGACATTTGGTTATGTAGATCCTTTAGGGAATAAGAAGAAATAATACCAATTATATCTCAGGACTTCTGTGTAAACATAGATAAAATGGTATTTTTTTAAGAATATGCTTTGGACTTGACTTCTGCTGTGTCCAGTTTTGCTGCAGAGTGAAATGAAGTAAAATTAATTAGAGGGGTCCCATGAAACCCAGGAAAATAACAATTATAAAAATGCTTCGACAAAGAAAAGTAAAACCTCTCAGGGATAGAGTACCACTGTAATCTCTCCAAGCAAAAAAAAGTACAGAGAAAGTGAGTCCCATCTCAGCTAAATTCTTAGCTGATTATCAAATTTCATAGGAAAAAGAGAGAAACAATGATAACAGGGGCTACAAAACTAGAAAGAGTTTAATGATATAAGACTAAGACAGAGCTATTAGTCGCTGCAGGCTGTAGCAGAGGCACATTTACATTTTTTTCCAAGATAACTTGTTACAAAAAAACAAAAATTAGTCTTCAGTAGAACAAAACATAATCCAGACTAGTTTTAGCTGCATTCCATGCTTTTGATGATAAAAACAGGGAAAGTTATAGTATTATATATTCACATAATTAGAAATATTTTTTGAACTTTGTTCAAGACAGAAATTAAGGACCCAGAAATCAAGAGAGTCCTCTGGGTGCACAGTCTGACCATTATTCTGTATGCAATGTGCTGGGAAGTAGTAATAATGAAATGACCTGGATACCCAGTAAACATAAAGTGATAGAATTCTCACTTTGAAAAATATATCTGTGAACTCTACACTTATTTAGAGTTTATACTGTCATGGAAATTTACTTTATTTCCCTTGATTCAGGAAAGATAATTTTAATAAACCCTTAAAATCACTAAAATTTTTGAATGAAATTATATTTTGAGTCTGTGAGGTGTCATTATTTTAAAACCTAGGGACTTGTGTACACAAATGAGTCACTGCTCAGACCACAGAGACCACTTTGTAACCTAACACTAGCTGGCCTTAGGAAGCATGATTTAATCAATCATGCTAAGCCTAGCCAATATGGTTAATTTGCTACTCTGTGATCTACTTCCTTCCTTAAAGTTAACAGTAATTGGCCTGAGATTGTTTTCCTAGTCAGAGCATTCTCCCTTTATGATACAGATTAACTGCTTAAATAAACCCTAAAAACATTCCATTATTTTACATTTCTCTTGTTTTCACAATGGAATTATCAGTGATCTAGACCAGAACCTGTAGAACTACAGCCATGACATTACGTAGTGTGAGATATGACAAAGTAATAATAATTTATAAATTATCAAGGGTTTATGAGGTGGGGAGTGGGGGTTGGGGGTGGGGGTGGGGATAAATAAGGACCTGATACCAAGAGCTTTGATAGAAAGCAAATGTTATGAGAATGATGGATGTCCAGATGTGCTTGACACAAAATGGACTTATGTATGGATTGTGATGAGTTGTATGAACACCTAATGAAAGGATTTTTTAAAAAAATGTGTTCTTTAGACAGATTTAAAAAGTTATCGCCATGATATGTTTCACTTGACCCATGGACCAATAATATTTTCTGACAGCATTTTTTTTTAAATGAACCAGAGACAGAAAGTATGTTGTCACCTAACCTAAAATAGTTAGGATCTTTGTAAAGCAAGAACCATGTAGATGTAATGGTAAAGCATTTGGTTGCTAGCCTAAAAGTTCGCTGTTCAAGTCTATATGCCATCTGTGAATAAACAATGTCAGCTGTATTCAAGAGTCGAGATCTGTAGCCCAGGAAATCCTGCAGGGCAGTTCACCTTGTCCAACACAGTTACTAAAAATGAGAAATGACTCAACTCTGTGACAATCTGGGAGGTGGGCAGCTCTTTAAAGAAAACATTGACAAAATTAAAAATAAGTAAACAAACCCAAAGCAAACAGAAAAGAAGAAATTAACAATAAAGACATAAATCAATAAAATAAAAAAAATTTAAGATTAAAAAAAATCATGCCTTGACTTTTTTATGTTTTAATTAAAGCTATTATTTCAATGTTATTCTTGTTGTTATTAAATGCCATGAAACTGATTATTCTCACAGCAACCCCATGCAACAAAGTTCTAGAACTGCCTCATAGGGATTTCTTATCTATATATATATATCTTTTTTTATATTTTTTAATTTTATTGGGGGCTCTTACAGCTACTACAACATTCAGTACATCATTTGTATCAAGCACATTTGCACACATGTTTCCACATACATTTCCCAACATTTTCCACTTGAGCCCTTGATACAAGCTCCTCTTTTTTTTAAAAAAAAAACAAAAAACCTCCCCTTTCCCCTCCCCCCCCTTTTTTTTAAAATGAATCATTTTATTGGGGGGCCCCTACAACTCCCATCACAATCCCTAACAACATCACTTGT